>OY855905.1:23521436-23706436 GCA_963693305.1 Meandrina meandrites | reverse complement strand
CGCACTAACCATTAGGCCACCGCACCTACCTTGGAGAGGCACTATGAGAGTAAGGTATCTTGCCCAAGAACGCAACGTAGTGACCCCGGCCAGGGCTCGAATCCGGACCGCTCAATCCGGAGTCCAGCGCACTAACCATAAGGCCACCGATTTTTCCAGAGCCGTTCAATTCTTTTAGTTACCCGAGCATAGGCAGGAGAAAGAAAAAGTCTTTTACTCCACGCGTCTAGGCCCCGCCGGCTAAAAGAACCAAATTTCTCTTTGGAACGAGAATGGAATTTGACGGCAAAAATAAAGAGAACTTGGGTGTTTTATAGTGACGGTATACTCAAGTACTCAGACAGACAACAATTCATCAAAACATATTTGCGTCTGAAGTAAAATATGTTCTTACGAGGCAGATAGTTGATTTGTATTTTGCATTATAGCAAGGGTCATTTGATGTGTAATTGGTTCCGTAGCAGCCGTTCATCATGACGTATCCTAGCCCGGTGTTTGGAGAATAAGTGTAAGGCACATCGCCATGTTCTTTCTCGGTCTTCTCAACATTGGAAATCGACGCTCCCATGTGGTATCCGGGGGGAACAAACATATCTGGGGTGCTCCATGCTTTATCAGGCATGATGTCCAGTTTGATCTACAATGATTATAAACTTGTGTTAATACAGCTTAAAACAATTTCAAGTCTTCCCCAAGCGCGGGAATGATTAGTAGGAGGCCAAAACATCGATCAGCTGATGGTTCTACAGCTCACCTCTTTAGCAAGGAAGTTAGAAGCCTTCTCCTGAGCCTCGTCAATAATTCTAAGCTGCTTGTCCACCAGTTTGTTCATTACTTCCAATCCTTTGTCTACAACTGCTTCCTGTATTTTGGGGTTTTTCAGTGCTGACATTGCTAATGCAGGGAGCGCTCTCTTGGGCCCAGTTGTAGTTCCACCTTTAAGATATAAAACCCAGACACCTTAGAGAAGCATGAGTCTGGGTGTCCTGTTGTGGGTGGTATAGCAACTGCTCTTTTGCTCTGTTCGGCCATGACCCTAAGATTTCCTGTGTCCACGAAAACAAACATCAAATGGATTTTCACGCTGTCAGTGTTGTTGAACACGAGCCTGTTTTTCATAAGCGACTCTTTTTGGAGGCTTGGTTGTCCATTAAGGATCGACACGCTGGGAAAGACCACATCACTATCATTATCCCAGAGGTCTACAAATCCTTGGCACGTACATGCTCTAATTTTTTTCAGCGCACGCTTTTAACGTGCTGTCTTTTTTTGTAACAGCTTTACGATTTCAATGGATGAAGGCGTCAGCACTACAGTCTTGGACAAAGCTTTTTAAGCACTTAGCCAAGATGCCACTAATTTAAGGTAGGGTACGACAGATTATTTTTTCAACCCCCCCCCCCCCCCCTCCCCTATTCCAATGTTGTCAATGCTGTTTTGTTGTGAAAACAAAGCCTGGTGAACTGCAAACCCCGTGAAACAACATTGAGTAGCTATGGGGGAGAGTGGGACGAAATACTTTTTAACCGCTTGCAAGTCAAGACATTTGCGAAAAATGCGCGAAATGCGTTTGTTTCAACTAGTTTTGTCCAAGATTGCAGCTGAAACGTATTGAAAGTAATATAATCAAACAACAAACTATGGAGTAGTTCTCGCGTATGACCAGCTCCACAAGCCGGAGTTCCAATATCGTACTGAAATGTCCCCTAACCCCTTACTGGAGATTATAACTGTAGCACTCGGTTGTAGTGGCGGAGAAAACTCACTCAATGTGCAATGAGATATTTTGTTATACTGGAGGCTACAAACGTAGTTGACAGTTGAACGCACAACGGCATGCACCGTTATAGACAAGTACGTTCAATTAGGAATTAGTGAAAAATGGCGCAATTCCTTGTCATGAATGTTAGAATTTGGGAGCTGTCTAAATACACATAAAATCACCAAAAAATAAGGGAGAAAGCATTTCGAGAGTCTCGATCTGAAAAATTTTCTTTGTGGACCTCAGCCTCCCCTCCGGCCTTCCCCCTTATGTCTTCGAAATGCGGTTTCCCAGGCCAACAACATTTCAAAACTCTGGCTACGCCCCTGCCGATTAATTGCAACTAAAAGAAACGTGCACATTAACATCTCAGATGTAGACTGGAGTTATAGGAACGAAACTAATAACAACACTCACCCTCTTGTGGCGCATTTTTGTTGGATTCGTCTTGAGCTGTCTTCCTGGATACTTGCTGGTGTTGATCTTGGTTAGTTTTGCTTGCGTTTATTACAACCTCTTGCTTGTTAGATGAGAAGGTTTTTGCACTATTTTCATATTTTGATGCTTCACCTTTTGGAAGAATGAATGCTACCTTAGCTTGATCATTTTTAAAAACTGTTCATTACCCAACTACCAGCATTACAATGATTTCTCTTAATTTCTCTTTATCTTTAAATTCGCTGTTGTTCTCCGCGTGAACTGAAATTGAACTGCATCAGGAACATTTTTTTCAAACATGGATTTCGACTCAGAGTTATGAGACTGAAATGATTCAGTTTGACCACACTTTCACGGTCCATGATCGGACGTATTGGTCTAAGCTTCGTCATATTTTGTTTTGCGCCGTTGATGATATTTATTTTGTCATCTCGACGGACTTTTTTGCTTGAATACCGTACAAGGCGAACAAGCGAATTTTGTTTAAGTTTTTAACGGACTCAACACACGTTGAACTCACACAGAGTCTTCTTCCAATTAAAGTTTTAAATGTCTTTGCTTACACATGAGCTCTCTAACTGACTAAACGGCCTGTAAAATATACTGCATTCCATCGGATCGAATTAATTTTTCGACCAATCGGAAACTTAACCCAAATCATGCAATCTTACATGGGTTACGCGCGTTTTCTCGCGCTTGTTATTTAAAGCTGCCGGATGATTGGTTCATTTAGGAATTTGGAATCACACTGATTGGCTAGATGTAGTAAGTAGTGTCTTGTTTTATCATATCACAGACATAAGAACGCGCTCTATCTTCAAATGGGGTGCAAAGAGTTTTATATTTTCAAAAGGCATTCGAGCCCAGCCAAACTCAGTCAGTGGGGTGGGTTCCGCTGTTAGCGCAAAAGAACACTCAACAAACCACACCATACCCGAATATTACAGAAAATGATTCGAAAATTAACAATTATTCACCGAAGTGGAGGTGAATAGTTATGGGCATTTACCAAGCCGTGAATTGACCTATCAGCGCGTGCGGAAAGCACTATACTCTTGTGTGGCATATACAGCTATTTCGAGAAACGTTGTCGGAAAAAAATCACAAAACTGCACAAGCCAATCCCGAAAGGTAGTATGTGTAGACGTATAGAGCTACTGCACGTGTTGAATACTAATGAGATATAACAACAAAATAAACGCGAATTTCAGGTTTTCTTTCTTTTCAGACATGTAGAAACAAGGTACGTTTAGCGCCTCTGAAGTTTAGAAGAATTTTCCTCACTCAAAGACATGCAGCAGTTAAAAGTAAAGCTACAGATATAGGCCCCTGAGAGGAAACACAAATTTTCCACGTACAAAAATACAAACTTGTAAATTTCCACTAGGCCAATATGCAAAATTCCAGTGAATATCCAGACCACCTTTCAGTCTTTTTTTTTTCGACAACCTTTCTCGAAATAGCTGTAATCATGCGAAATATCGTTTTTAAAAACAAGTATACAATAATTTAAGAATCTAGATCGATTTGAATGTGGTACGCCATTTGACCTGAAGCTATCGTCCATAAGCCTGTGTACAGCCACCAGCTTTCCTCATGAAAAATCGAAAGGAGGGTGTGTGAGGAGCGTGCGGCTATACACAGACACAGCATGACCTGCCGTGCCAATAAACGGTGTCGAACTTCAAATGACTTAAAGAATCTTTCCATTTAACTGAATAGTTTTAATTTCAAACTTTCAAACTCCCCTCTACAGCCATGCTACAATTAGACCCAGCTAGCTTTCTCTTGCACTAGAGGTCGTGTTAAGACCTTACATCACTCATCGTCACCCTGGGGCTGTGCAACGAACCCTTTGTGTTGCGGGTATTCATTTCACGGTTAAAAGTTTTAGCAGTAGGGGCCTTTCTTGGAACGCTTTCTCTAAATTCACTGGCGCTTTTTAGTTTTAACCCTACTCAGTAAGCATCAAATGAATCACCTGAATGCATGAAAACGAGTTTAGTGATTTCAGATTGTTGATCTCTCCAAGAAGGTAACTCCTACATTGCAGCTTAGCTAGTTAATGATCAGAAACTAGGTTATGGCTAACTTACACTGATGCAATGTAACGAAGATAGCTGCGAGCAGGAAACGCGCGAAAATCTCCATTTGACCTCTGATCAGTGAACTGAGCAAGAAAAATCTGTTGAGAAATGAAACGAGAGTTATAATTAGTTTACTTCTTGCCAAAAATATAAGAAAAGCACACACTGGCACGTTCAAGAGCTCGCAATGAAACACGCGTTTGTTTGGTACCAGATATCGTTTCAAAGATATCGTTTTTGTTTTGAATACAACACATCTATTGGCGGTTCATTGATAACATCGCCGACACACAGTGTTAAGCAGAGGGTTGAAAAGGGAGGAGAGTTTTTCAACAAATGCAGTCAGACAGCCATTAGATGAAAGAAGGGGTGTAGCTCTGCAGCCATCTTTTCCCTATTGCGGTGTTGTTTCGTTCACAATGGGATGATAATTTCAATGCAACAGCGAAGCGCGCGAGGTCTAAAAAAAAAATAGGTCGCACATTTTTGGACCCCTCGCGAGACTCAGACAACATTGGCTTGTTCTGAGAGAAATAGAGAGAATATAGACGAAGATTTCGTTTCAACAAAGTGCCTTAGCCGACTCATTTCGATCAATGTAAAGAAAGCTTCAAATCTTCCGTTATTCCGGCTTGTTTGTCTGAGTCTTGACGTCACTCGCGCGCTTCTCCATTGGACGCAATTTGATAAATGAGTTGAAAACTACAAAGTAAACTACAGGACGCCTAAAAGAAGCACATGATGTGTGGCCAAAAATAAGCTGTAGGAATTCTGAAGTGCTTCTTTCTTGAATAATGCCTCAACACTGAGAGCAATAAATACCGCGGTCTATAGATTATGTCCTATTGGTAGACTATTGGTAGAATGGATAACAGATGGGCATGGCATGCGAGTTAGGAAAGTTTCCGCTCTCAAGCCCTAGAAATGTCCATAGAAGAAAACTGAATTTGTGGCGCTATCGACAAAAGCAAATTAAAGAAGAACAAAAAATAAGTATAACTTGTTAATTATAAAAAAAATATGTAGAACTTTACCTCAGTTCGTTTCTTGAGTAAAGTAAATATAAGTGATGGACATTGCAGTGTCACTTTTAGAATGATCATGTTTTATTCACCACCAAAATATGTCAATCATGATATTCACTTGGGTGGCCATGGGAGAAAAGGCCAGAGGTTTTGAAACCTCAATTACAATGTTTACACACATCACAACATATGCAGTCAAGCAGCTGATGGCTAAACTCAAAACCCAGCAAGTGTCAACGAGCTAAAAACTCTGTTCAATTCCTGTAGAAAATTCTTGGAAAACTGCGTGGCTTTTATAAAAACAAAACAGTGATTTCTTCGAATATCCACGAGGTTGAGTGAATTCGTGGTGATTTCAGTGAATTGATAAGCATTAGCGCAAACAGCAGCCTACATCGCTTAATTTCATTTTCTGACTTTTACCTCGCTGAAGTTTTTCGAGCGCATATAGAGCCTCAATGCGCTTACATGGCATCAAAATAAAATGAAGATTTAAGTATGATAATATTTCTGATAACAACAATAAATAAATAAGATAAATAAAGCTAAGTTCAGCTAATTTTTCAAGATGTCCCTATGTTAAATAATAATTGAAATGATAGCCGACGGCCGATAAAGAGAAATTTGCGATCTTTTCTATGAATAGGAGGAGCGACAGGTAATTGGGCTCGTAGGTGTTTCTATCGGATAGTCAAGCACCAGAAAACTGAACTACACTGTAGTCCACAACAAGGCTACCTTTTGAAATGAAGCGGACACTTAATAACACAAAAAAGTTCGTAGTTGTCTCAATTCATACATATATTTTTAGAATATTCGCTAAGAAAAGCGTGTTTACGCGCGCGGACATATAACCTCCTCCCAAATTCAGAGTTGTCGTAAATAGAGACGCATCTTTATTCTTCCGATCAAAACTGCTGAATTTAATAAAGCAGTGCGTCCATGCTAGTCTCATCTAAAAAAAAAACACTCTATTGACAAACTATTGAAACTAGAAACTGATTCGTGTTCATTATTGCTTAAATGATCAACAAATGAGAAAATGCATGAGCTGTCTTCAATGTCTTCAAGGTCAACGATTTTCAGGTCGTGCTCAACAGAGCACAAAATTCGTTAACCCTTTTATGAATTATTTGTCACTGAAGTGAGAACAGCAATTGTAATTAATTAAATGGGATAGTCCACGCACTGAAGACGGCATCTTGAAGAAGCATTTTGAAAGCAGTTCGGTGCTGGTTTTGCGGCCACTTCTGTTGCGCTCTACGACTGCTACTTTCAGTGTATGTAAACGAACTAGTATAACTTGTTAGTAATTTACCAGTTTTGTAAACGATGTTTCAGTTGTACAGTTTATGTTTGTGGAAGATCTAGAAACTATTTGTAATCATTAATCAAGAAAAACGTTATAGGATATAGTGACATATTTACCTGTACCCCAAGTAAACATGTAAATATTTACCGTTAACTCATTTTTCATACATCATAAGATACTTGAGTAAACGTCTGATACAATTTTTTTTGTCGGTGTTTGTGTGAAGACTTCATAACACCGTGAGCTTTAGCTATTTCCACCTGTTAACACACACTGTGATATTTCAGAAGAAAAAACTAAGTTCACTGACAGAAACTGACACTTAACTAAAGAAGTGTAACAAATTTCATGACCAAAACATTGTTGTCGTTTACTCCAACAGTAATTCAGTCCTGGTGGAAGTTGCGTATAGGACAGTCATGGGAACCCCCAAGTTTATCCTTTTCATTGCTGTAATTCTCATGGTGGCTCAATATCACTGTAAGTATCTAACCTCTCCGTATTTAAAAAGTATTTTTTTTATGAACTAACAATATAGGGGAATCCGGATTTCTTGAAATTGATAAGAAGTTTTGATAAGATAAATAAAGCTAAGTTCAGCTAATGTTTCAAGATGTCCCTATGTTAAATAATAATTGAAATGATAGCCGACGGCTGATAAAGAGAAATTTGCGCTCTTTTCTATGAATGGGAGGAGCGACAGGTAATTGGGTTCGTAGGCGTTTCCATCGAATAGTCAAGCACCAGAAACTGAACTACAGATTTCCTGAAACCTGGGTTCGAAGGCGTTTCCATCGAATAGTCAAGCACCAGAAAACTGAACTACGGATTTCTTGAAACCTTTGATTTTGCAAACCTCCCGCAGTCAAACGCTGCGGTAATTTTTACCCCCGACTTTGTGCTACCAGAAGTTTTAAAAACTTTTTGGATCCTGTCAATAGATATTGTTATAGTTTTCATTTTCATCAGTGGTCATGGTTATTTCATTCTTAGTTAGGTGCCCCCTTTAAACAGAGGGTCTCTGTCTTCAGTCAACTTTTCTTTCTTCTTGGAGGCTCGAGAAATAATGATCATGATTCTACTTTATACGTACAAAGCCAGCTCTATTTCTATTCCTTATAAAACCCAGCAACACCTCGTTTAAAAAAACCGTTCTTAAATTTCCGCTACCTAAGTATGACACTACTGTATAGAGCAGTTTTCACTTGAGTCTCAAAAGTTATTCGCATTTGCTTTGGTTTTGAATTACTAAGCTTTGTGATTGGCTAAAAAATCTCACGCCACTTTCTCATCCAATCAGACTGAAGTATAACGAAAGTCAGTCATGGCTCGTTCACACCCGTTTTTCCGCGCTTTGTGCCAGCTTCATGTATTTATTACAAGTTTTAACTGGTTCAATGGATTGTATGCGTCCTTGTGATTGGCCAGAGTGATATGTCACTTTGGTTTTGGTTTTACGACACTCATTTGAAAACAACTCTAATTATGACTATGGTATTAAATACCTATATTTTACAGTTAAAAATAGAGAAGATTCTTGCTGGTCTTACAATTCTTCATATGGGTCATATAACTGAAATGAGAAAACTTTCTGGATTGGAATGTACTAGAACTCCATGCATTCAGAGACTAGCAATTCGCTTCATGCTACGCAGTGAAATTCCCCCATAACTAGAACAAAGACTGCATTTATCAACGTTACAAATGCCAGAGTATGTGTTTTCAAGGCGGTGAAGCATCGCAAAACGGAGGGAGAACAAATGAAAAGCTAAACTCAGGCGCATTTGAGGATAAAGGAGACAAGAAAGAGAAAGACGAGGAAACGGGTGGCTTTCAAGCAATGGAGGAAGAACCAGAGGGATCTGTTCTAGATGCGCCAAACAAAAGCGCACCACAACGATCTAAACAAGAAGGTATGGCTCAACAAATACCACCAACTAAACATCAAGCAAAAACGAGTATTTATGGAAGCAGTATTATTAATAATTAGGTACTTTCATGACCTTTCAATAGCAGAGACTGATTGTAAATGAATATGGCCTTGTACATAATTTCTTTCTTTTGTAGGAACTGCTACGGGTCCAAAAAGAGCTCTTCCCGCTTTGGCAGCAACAGTTTTAAAGAATCCCAAAATACAGGAAGCAGTTGTAGACAAAGGATTGGAAGTTATGAACAAACTGGTGGACAAGCAGCTTAGAATTATTGACGAAGCTCAGGAGAAGGCTTCTAACTTTTTAGCCAAAGAGGTAGGAAATAACAGGGACCTCTACGAGCTAGCTTTTCGAAAATAAACAGTGTATTCCATAGATTGAAACAGAGGTGCAACTGACTGAGCGGAGTACGTTTTACGTACATTCTATGTTATTACAATTATTCATAAAATCATTCTGGCGTTCAAACGACATACAGTGAAATGTTTCTTAAAAGGACGTAGAAGAATCCTCCAAGGTCATACGGTTTGCAATATGGTAATACGAATTGTGCTAGTTAAACAGCCATTGCTCGGCTCAGCGATGTAATGTAAAATTTTTGATCTAAGTCAATTTAAACAGGTTTAAATGACCTTCCAGGAAATCTACAATTAAAATACAAATTCTCTCTTTTAAACTTCAAGATCAAACTGGATATAATGCCTGATAAAGGCTGGAGCACCCCAGACATGTTTGTTCCTCCTGGGTACCATATGGGGGCATCAATCTCGGGCACGCCAAAGGCAGAAAAGGAGGAAGGGGACGTTCCGTATACCTATGCACCGTCAAGTGGATTGGGATATGTGATGATGAATGGCTGCTGGGGAAAGAATTACACAGCAAGTGATCCGTGCTATAACGCCAAATGGACTTCGAGTGTATGTCAGGTGAGATGTGATGATACTACCTTGTGGATTGTCGTCCATCGCTATTAGTTGATTAAGGATCTAAACTCTAGAGGATCTCAAACTTCTTTTAGTAAGTTTCTTAAAGAAGCAAGATTTTGACGGACGACAATATAGGGAATCATCCTTTTATCATGTTTTATAACGAAGTCCCTGGTATAAGCTAAGATCGTTGTTTTTTCAGCCCGTTCAATAAGTTAGAGTAACGTTAATGAATGAAACAGAACCAGCCTAGAACCCCGAAATAACGAAGCCATGGCGCAACAAAATCCCTGTTTTAAGAGGAACATATTCTAAAAGCTCACTAACTACTTAACCTGTGTTGCACCCAGACATGTCACAAAATCCTTGTATAACGGCGGTTTAGACTGTGGCGACGCAGGCTATAAGTACTGAGACAGCGAAAACAGATAATGATAATACTGATAACGAAAATGATTAATAGAGATGGGAATCCTTTCATCCTTATATATATTCATTGTAAAGACTGCACATTTTCTGTCAACATTTCTCTGTAATGTTGCCAGAGGACACTATATTGACATGATGACTGGTGCAATGTAACATTCTTCTTAATTCTTATTCTTAGCATTCTTAGCCAATATGGTTTTAAGCATGTAATTTTAGTAATTTTATTATTCTACTTAAATTTTTTTTGCAATTAGCAATTGAGCATATTTTCATGGTATTTATACAATATAGATTTTTTAAAATTTAAAAGTAATGTTAAAAATATTATTAAAAATGAAAAAATAATTATTAAAAATAATTTAATTATGTCTATCAGTTTCTGTTGAATTTCAAGGTTATAACGGGGTTTCGCTTCCTACGAGCTCCAGTTATTAATCTTGTCAAATATAAAGGTGCGCGTCGTATCATTACTACTCGACAAAGTTTTATCTCTGGCGACTTCCCGACAGGGTCCATTTGTTTCGTTCAATTAGAAGCGAACACATGTTTGGAATGGGATTAAGTTTTCCTTCTCCCCGTGTTTCTATTAAAACGTACACATCGCTGAAAGGGATGAAGGAGATGAGTTTATGGTGGTGAATTTGATTTACATTTCTGTTAACCACGACAAATGACACATATAAGGAGTCTATTATGGACTTTTGAATATATGAAATAATGACTGACCTCTTTTAAATCTAAGTCTTTCAAAGCTTACTAAAAAGAAGAAACTGAATCGTACTGGCATATTACCACTCACCGTTTTTCTTTTAGAATATGATTGATGGGGCCGCTTTTCTCGGCGTCGGATTTGATGGTCGCGGAGAGTACAGTCCAGAATCAAGAAAGATGAGCATTGTACAGAGGAACTGCAAAAACAAAGCAACGTGAGTCCAACATTAATTTAAAATGTTAGAGCTAGTACTGTAGCATGTGGGCAGCGCCCGGCCTAGTGGTTAATGCGCTGGGGGGGAGTTAAGCGGTCCAGCAGGTTCAAGCTCTGGCCGGGATTAGAGCGCTGTGTTTTTGAGCAAGACATTTTTCACTTACAACTGGGACACTAGGATCGAAGGCAGACATTACGTGTGTATTGTAGCATACGGGAGACAAGATAAAGAATAAATAGTTTTGGCGCTTTCTGGAAGGATCTCGTCCTTAAAACACCCGTTACACACATTTTTATACCAGAAGTTGGTAAACTAATTATTACTTTGCCACTTTAGATACGACGATTACGATGTACCAGACACCATGAATGTGCATGGAATTTACGATACTTCAGCCACCATGCACACGTTTGCGAGCCGTGGAGAATTCCAGAAGTTTTTACAGCAAGAAGCTGGTGTATCTGGATCGGTTTTTGGATTTTATGCTGGCGCCAAGAAGGCCTGGGGCAGCTCCGAGTCGGGTTCCAGGCAGCAGTACATGTCTGTAATGGATGTTGATGTGGACAGGTAATGCTAAGGCGATGACCATATTTGGAAACCAACATGTGCTCCCCATAACCGAAGTGTTTTGTTCTTTTACATAAATCAACCCGGTCGTGTTCAGTTGACAGGTTTTAAAAATGATAAGTTTGTTAAGGTGTTCGGTTGGCTGGGAAGAAGCGCAAAGTGCAGCGAGTGAAACAACAACAACAACAAGAGTTTCTTTTGGAGACGCTCCCTCTGGAATCATACCCCTCGCCTTTTCTCACCTGCCCTTCGCACTTGTCCAGCCCATGTACGCCGACATGATTAGGTACGGACCTCGTGAACATCGCGAAAACTGAGCAAAAAGTCAGTGTTCCCTATACAAGGGAGCGACTGCTATATCAAATGAAAATTAAGTTGGGGCAATAATTAATAGCCGATTTTTTTCTCGATAATCTATAGGTATGAAGTTTTTATGGACGAAGTGAAGCCCCAAGATCTGAGTTTGGCGTTTCTGCGAGAATTCATGAACCTTCCAAACTCCTACTTTGACTCAGGAGCTCCGTTAAAATACCGTTAGTATTAAAATAAGCACAGTATATTATATTAAAATTAATTGTATTTGTTTTGTTTTAACAGGTATTAGAATAATAACTCTGTCGTAATCTACACAGATCGTACAACGCGTAGCAAGAGTAAAAATATCCCAGAATATTAAAAAGGTTATTTGTCCCCTGAGCACACGAAACACAAAATTAAAACACAGTTCAAAGTCTAGATTTCTAAAAAGGAAATGGCGAGATAATATATCTCGTATAAGATTTTTTATGCGGCAAATGAGTTGTACACCCCAGCTACTTTACTCTTATCACCGCGTGTGGCTAATATAATTATACCG
This sequence comes from Meandrina meandrites, assembly GCA_963693305.1. Taxonomy (NCBI): domain Eukaryota; kingdom Metazoa; phylum Cnidaria; class Anthozoa; order Scleractinia; family Meandrinidae; genus Meandrina; species Meandrina meandrites. The sequence goes on along the minus strand of OY855905.1, from coordinate 23,694,177 downwards.
TAAAATTACGGTCATAAGCCCTGGGCTTTGTACAACTTCGTAAGGGGCTTTGGGTGGGCTTACAAACGGAAGGGCTGATATCCGGGGCTTATAAGCGGAATAAGAAAACCGTTTCGAAACGGGCCACGGCAGTGTTGATCGAAATGCGTTTTTAATTTAAAAAGTCATAATAAAAAAACATTTAGCCCTGTTCAGTACTGTCATCCAGCAGAGAGGGGCTTATATCCGGGAGGAGTGGGGGGGGGGGGGGCTTACAACCGGATGTATTTAAGCGGGAGGGCTTATAACCGGAATTTTACGGTAACTATATGTTGTTCTGCTATAAAACAGAAAATTTCATTCAGAGATGGGGAACCCACTTTATCAAATCTGCCAAGTTTGGTGGAGAATTGGAAATACGAAAGACGATGGATGCTAGTCAAGCTGGATCAAAAACACAGTTTTCCGAGAAAATGGAATTTGAATATAAAACCCTTTTCGCAAGTGTTGGAGCAAAATACAAGAAGGAAGGAGGAGAGTCGGTGAAACAGGAAACCAAAACAACATCTACGGCAGTAGAAGCTAAAGGAGGAAGTCAAGATATTGCTTCTATTCTGTCTGATGTTTACGCACCAACATTCAAGACAGAATTCAAAGAATGGCTGCAGTCGATCCCTCAATATCCAAAGGCGTTCAAATTTCAGATGAGCTCCATTTCCGACCTGGTAAACTTTCGAGCAAATGACTTGTTCCCGGATGACAAGGTATGCCCATGTCGTACTTTAAAATACATTTATTCCCAAGAATGTGAAAATAACGATTTCCTCCCTTCGATATTAACACGTTGCAGAGAAGGAAGTGAGAACTATTCTAGAAGGGCACATAGTTTTGTTGAATTCGAATTTGTTGGTCGTTCGATTACCGCATATAGTAGGGTGACCCTTGATCTTGCAAAACAGGTCACCCTGCCGGGCGCGCGCGCGCTGGAAGGGGTGGTTTGTATATTCAATCGACGAGGAAGATCGTCGGAATTTTAGGAGAGAGCCCTAAAAGGTACCCGAATTCTCGTTAGTGGGCGCGGCTTGAATTAGTTTTCACCGCAAGCCGGGGGTACCCATTCTTTCCGACAAGTCACTCCTGTCGTATTACTTTTCGAGCTTAATACTCTAAAAGGTACCGGAACAACTCTAACAGCGGCCAATCACTTTTAAACACACTCAACAGTACCAAACCGCGAATTATAAGCCTTGAAAGCTAAGATGATCACGCTGTCACTTTGATACGGGGATCCCCCGCTCGTCCTGTCTCGTAAATGCACAAATCGGGTCGTCGCTGCTGAACAGCTATCTTATGGTCTACTTCTCTGCGCCCGCACGCCAGTTCAAAGTCTAGAGATGGCCTTGAGGACGAGGTCGCGATAGTTCTACATTTCTAAATGAGTAACATGTTTTTTTCATTAGATATGCTTTGCTATTTGCAATTTGCAATTTTAAACATGTATTTACTTATCGTGATGTAGATATATAAATCAATGGGTTATTCCATCAACCATGTGCAGCCTTGTTCTCCAAATTACAGCTGGGAATCACTTATTGATATTGCCACCATTTTCTTGTTGATTAGAACTTTATAGTTGTTGATCCTGCTTACAATTCATCGAAAACAAACTAAAATAATTTACTGGGAACGCTATGGCAGTCAAACAAAGGCAATATAATTTTAGAAATTCCCTGAAAAGCAATCAAGACACTTGATTTAATTATGTTAAACTCAGGTAACCTGGGGATGCGAGGGAAAAGCGGCAGAGCTGGAGACGGAAAAGGATGGGCGCAAGTTTTATTATGCTTATCCGGTTAAAGGGAAAAAGAAGAAAATCTATTGCAAATACGACAGCCGTCAAAGCTTAGAGACAGCGATCATGGAGAAAAGGACTAGCCTGAAAAGAGCAATCGAAATCTACATGGAGGAGGTAAATGTGCGGTTATACTTGCCACAAGTTGCCTCTTATGAGCGACACGGTTGTCATGTCAAGAATCCATCGACAACAAATTTTATTCAATTTGGTTATTGCCCTCTCTGCATACCAGAGGGTTTTTCTTTTTTTTTGCGGAGAAACCATTATCAGTAGGTGGCGAAGCCGCTTCCTTTGCCGCTCACTGATATAGGCTTCGCTAAAAGAAAGAAAGAAGGAAAGAAAGGAAGGAAGAAAGAAAGAAAGAAAGCGGAAGCAAACAAACAAACAAACAAACAAACAGAAAACAAACAAAGCAAACAAACCCTCTGGTACCCAGGGTAATTATAGCCTAGCATGTTAATGTTTTGGCGTTGTATAAAACGTTTTTACAAAAAGGTAACTTGTTTTGCTGGTGTTGCAGCCTAATGTTAAATAATATAACATTTATGTTTAGTATTCATGAGCGACGGGCTAGCGACGTATATGCTGCGTGTAATCTTTAGCAAATATATAGAAGATAGAAAACGCGTGAGTGAATTTACACTGCATTTGTAACTGCGATCTAACCAAGAGCCATTTTCTATTGACTAAACGAAAGTTGTCATCATGCGTCTCCTTTCGTTTCAACGTTTTCGTCAATGGTTAATCTGGTAGAAGCAAATTTGACAATTGTGATGTTTGGAGTAAGCCACTGAATGAAAGATGAAAAGATGAAAGCTGACTGAACGCATCAAGAAATAAATCTACCTCAAAGATAAATAACGGGCACCAGTTTGAAAGACTTATTAATTTCGTTTCCCAAGTTTGCAACTTTAGGTGACGACTCAATGAATAACAATCAAGGTTTGCTTTGCTTACTTCAAGAGCCGCCTACCTTTGATATCGTCGTCCTTTCTTCTTGCGTCTTTGATTCGTTAATATATGAGTACCAGTGTTGCTTTCTTGTTGTGGTTATCAGCTTTTCAACGCGTGTATCATCCACAGCCGCCATATTTCCTCGCAAACTCAACTGAGCAAAATGTGCTTTTATCATTCATGGGTCTTTGTTTGAGGTAATTTATTATGTATGCTAGAAAGGAATCGTGAATTCAAAACACGATGGAATTTGTGCTCCGATTTTAGTTGGTGAACATTTTGTTATGCATAATTCTGAATTTCTAATAAACAAACTTTTCGTTGTAGCGTAAAACAATCTTGTTACCTGTCTCCTTCAATTAATTACGTTTGCCTTTACTTTGACGATCAAATCTTATTTTTTTTACTGAAAGTTTAGTTACAGTTCCAAACTTGAACAGCCATGAATACAAAATAAAGTCCAGTGGAGAAATAAAAGGGAGGGAGTGTTAGGGGAGGGGTAGGAGGGGGATGGATTAGAAAGGATGGGGCCCTTGGTAAAAAAAAAAAACAAACTTTAAGCCGACTTTATCGAAGAACTTTTCGGCCATTTAGGCCTCCCGCCTTTGCTGAAAGGGTATGAGCCCTTCCTTATATAGACTTTTTTGTGTCCTTTTTTGCTATATAGATGCCTTTATAGAGGCCATTGTGGTTTAGTTCTTGTGATTTGAATTCTATTTTAGGGTCCAGTATCATTGTCGGATGTTCGCCTGGAGAAATGTCCGCCCGATGTAAAAACCACTACTGCACCTACGACAAAGGCTGGAGACCAGGCTGGGAGGAGAAGAGATGAGTGGATGGACCAGAAAGTGGCGCCAAAATGGCAGGATCTTATCAGCGGTGATTCTACCTTCCAAGTGGCTTTTGACATGTTGGATGATTTGATCAACCCATTACACAGCGCTTTTAGTATTACCAAAGACATGAAACGAAGTGTTCGTTACAGGTACACTACTTTACGATCAAAGCCTTTTGACATGATAACAAGATTAGCGGCGCTTTTGCATTTAAGTTGTTAGATTGTACTTTTAAAATCTTTCGATTAGGCAACGATCAGTTGCGTACTTTGAAAGACTGCAGGAACGCAAGTTGGTTAGGAAGCCGTGCAAAAAACGGCGTGTGGAAAACTGGGACGAGGTTCAGTCGAAGAAACGCCCTTTCGCCTCCTCGTCTCTAACCCCTTGTTATACTCGCCATTCATCGCGTTCCCTCCCCCTCTCAACTAACTAACTGGTACAGGTTAAAAGGGCATTTCTTTAATCCTTGTAGCCTGTTCCAGGCCCTCATTAGGTGGGGTAGTAGCATAAGGTGAGCGATGTGCAAACAAGGGGGATTGTGGAGAGAAGACCGCTTTCGCTCCCGCTCAGCTCTTTTCTTTCCCAAACCTCCTTCCTTCCCGCTCTCTCGCCTTGATTTCGTTCGCCACCAATCAAGCTGGAGCAGGCTATTACCCTTACCCTCTGCTGAGAAGAAAACATAGGCACGCAAGGTGTGCAGAAGCCTTTCTCAGTCTGATAAAGGTGTGTTAAGGCGGCGATGCTTTGGGTAACTTATATTCAATGTATATAAAGGGTATTCAGTAGAAAGTAGTGGGTCAGTAGTGAAGTCAGTGAAGCTCAAGTCAGTGACGCTGAAGGCTTTGTTTTGTCACATTAAAAACCAGTCCACTGATCAACGGTAGTTAACAAGGTTTTCTCAATAACAGGAAAGGCGAGTGGTACACAAGTGATAGCGACAATGCATTCCACATGTACAGCGGTTTCAGTGGTCCAACCAACAACCCTCGAAAACACAAAATGAACATATTTGGTCTGACGTTATCCTATAATGCCAACGATGGTAGTTTATTCCTAGACGACGAAGATTTCAAGTCCTCAAAGATGGTTTTTCCTGCACTTGCCGCTGACATGAAAGGAAAGCCTCTTGCGAGAGTTGAATCTGTTACAACAGAGGAGGTAGCAAGCAGGAGGAACCAAGTACGCTTGGCCACTGGAGCATCTCCTAGCACGGTGCCATGCCACGCAGAATGGTCCAATATTCTTCGTATTGATCTTGTGGATATGGAAGGAAAATGCCTACATTTTACGGCCGCGTCAAAGGGAACAGTTTATGTTGTGTTTTCTGCTTCTCCAAAGAATCTAAACGCACGCTATGTCGTCGAAATTTCTTCTCAGAAAGTTGTAATTTTTAAGGTATGAGCAGAAGATTAGTTTCACTGTTCAAATGTCATTCATTCTTTTTTCGTAGTTTAAGGAGTTTCTCGAATGTTGAGGGTCACAGTTCTTTGTTGCTCCCTTCGTCCCTCTCAACCACCCAGCGAAAACCTCGAAGTTATTCTCGCTCGCGAAAAAATGTTTGCAGCGTAGTACTAGGTGGCAAACATGCCTTTTGGGTATATTTATAATAGTTTTGTCCATTATATTACATCATACTGTTGAATTGTGGATAGCTCATTAAATGTTTTAAAGTACCTTGCTTACGATTGCTTGGACCTCAAAGTTGCTTGACATTCAATAAACTTAGAGTGCATTACAGACTTTTATGCGTACCCATATATTGTTTTTAGGGTGCAGCGGCCGCAGGAGATTCGCCGAGCACGACAACTGTAGATGCCGTTGCCCTGGGAGAAAGCGTGCTCTACGAATCATACTTTGTGTGCATCACCATTTCCGGTAAAGCAACATTGATCGAGTACGGCAAGAGTCTGGGTACAAGGGACGGTGGGATTGTCTACCTCAACATGATTGACAGAAGCAGAACTTTCGACATTCGATTTTATGCTTTTGGAAATAAGGACGAGCCAGCAAACATCATGGACGCTCATATTGTGTCACACAAGCGAACGGAAGTCACGTGCAAGGGAAACACCAAGAAGGACACAATTGAGAATTTGTGCGCAAGAGATTGTCACAAACATTGCAATCCTGTAGCAGGTCAGTGTTTTAGTATCACTGTTTGTATTCGGAGCTGCGAAAAGCTTCTAAACGTTCCAAAAGCAGTTTTTAGTCAACAGTGGAAATTTTAGCTATTTGCATTGGTTTTGCATATCTTGATTTCTTAAACTCGCGATTTTTCAACGTTAGTACCGTTTTCACAAGTTCTGGCCAAACAGGATCACAAGTGGACACCAGTTGAAAACCTGGGTCTAATTTGTTTTACCACGAGCTGTAATTGTTTCATTGCAGTAGTTGGTGATTACCAGTAGGGTACTTCAGTTCAGGTTTAGCGGTCACCAGAAAACCGCCCTGTATACGTATTTATAACAAAGCTTGCAGAGCCGGGGAGGCGCGGTGGCCTAATGGTTAGTGCGCTGGACTCCGGATCGGGCGGTCCGGGTTCGAGCCCTGGCGGGGCGCTGCGTTGTGTTCTTAGGCAAGATACTTTACTCTCATAGTGTCTCTCTCTACCCAGGTGTATAAATGGGTACCGGCGAATTTACTGCTGGGGGTAACCCTGCGATGGACGAGCATCCCATGCTACGGAAACCGGGATAAGCTCCGGCCTGGTGGGCCACTAGGCTCATATGCAGACTTTACTTTACCTTTTGCAGAGCCGCGCAATCAAATTCAGTATACGCAAGCGTGTACCACAATCCAATAAAAAAAATAGCGCATGCCGATAGCGTGAGCGAATCGTCTTGCCCGGTTTTTTCTCCCGCAAGCATCCTGAGTTAGAGTGGGATAAAAAACCGCCTCGAGCGACTCTTACGCTTCTGTTCAGCTTTTCGCAACTTGCTGTGTTAACCATAACTTGATAGTGCACGCTACAGCATGAACCAATTGTTAAACAAGCTTTACTTTAATTTTGTAGGCTGCAAAGCACCGAACAGCGACGAACAATGCTACGTTTGTAGAGTTGTAAAAAAGGCAGGCACACAGCAATGTCTTGAAGAGTGCCCATCAACAGGAATGATAAACAAAAACAAGGAGTGTGTTGGTAAGTGCCAGAAAGAAATTTTACTTGATTGGCCCATTAGTGGATAGGCGATGGGGTAGTTTTGGTGTGACCTAGTGAACAGTACAGTGTGCAGAAAATGACACCACCATCTACAACAACGCTATTAGACAAGGCTCCCTCCCCCGGGAGGACCTCTTCCATATGAAAGAAGCGGGACTGCAATTGAATGGATGGAATTACGGATTTAGGATGTTCAGGAGAAAAAGCCAATATTTTTAGCCATCATGGTCTCATTTAGGGTTGCACGTGAAGAAATAGAAAACACGATCATATTATGTTGACAGTCTGGACCGATCAGGCATCAAAAATGATATCTCTTGAGAGGTAAAAAAAAGCTTGAGTCACGTCCAGATTGGTCTCCTTTAGGGGTTTAAGTCAAATGTTTCGACGAGCATTCCCGTCTGTTTCATATGGGAGATCCCTCCGGGGTCCCCTCCTATTAAAGTGGTTAACGATTGATAGTTCTGGCTTGGAGGCGGCGTGGCCTAGTGGTTAGGGCGCTGGACTTGTAATCCGGAGGTCCCGGGTTCAAATCCTCCTCCCTGCCACTAGATGGATTTGTCTTCGGTGTAACTGTCACAAAACGAATCCTTTCGCAGCCGATACAGCAGTCAACATTATAAACGCTCATTAACCATTTAATTACTGAACTTCAGGATACATTACGATGGATGACATAGATGAAGTAGATCGACGAGGTAGATGTGATGAAATGAGCCGATGCAATGAGGTTTAAACTGAAAATAAAATAAACAAACCTATGAAATATACAAATTGACATACAGTGGTGAAAACAAGCGAAACCTTAAAACTTACATTGTTCTGGCGCTGTGGCCGCAAAAGAGTAACTCTGTCACAACAGGCTTGATTGCAGAAATCTGCGCTCGTTGAAAGCTAACGGTGCACAAAAAACTACGAGCGATGTCGGAAATTATAATACCAAAACCAAAATGCAAATGATTACTAACACGAGAAAATAACACGAGATTCCTATGGGAGTATCCTATGGGACCCAATTAACCGTGCACCGGGTGTTAGATCCAACATTCGGTGGTCCCGAATTCAACTCCTCCACGCTTTGTAAATGGCCGACTGGTTAGCCTCCTGCCAGTTGGGATTTTTAACAAGTTTCTGTTTGATTTATAATATTTGTTTCCTCATATTTTCTTTGTCTTTTTTAGAATCTTACGATGCTAAGGTGGAGGGAGGATGGCTCTTGACGAAAGAAATCTCCGTCGGGGATGAACTCAGTACCTGCATTTGGTTAAAGTTGGGAGAGGGCAACTGGAAATCTCAGGAAAGAGACGATTACGCTTATCCAGTTTGGTTGGAAATGCAAGGAATGAATATGCTCACCTCTTTAAGAGGAGAAAGTGACAGTCTTTTCTTGGTGTATATACACGGTGGCATTACACAAAAGTAAGTCACTTGTGGATTATTTTTAGCAATGAGACCATAGTGTGTAAACATTTAATATATTTATTTGGGAATACAAAGAAGGCAACGGAAAATTTCCTTTAATGCATTTAGGTAATATCTTATCTGGATGAAGACCAGCTAGCATAATCGAACGTAAAGTTGTGCTTTTCTTCTGCATTTTTTTAGCAAGGAAGCGCACGGTTCCTAGTTCCCGAAGGCAATTGTGCAGAACAAATTAAATGATCGAATGGTAAAACAATTATCGAACTCGGTTTTCGCAAAATATCGCGATTTGCAACTGACAACCTTATCCAACCTTGCTCACGACAACCTTATCCAATAATTGTTAATTACTATTCAACTCCACTTCGTGAGAGTCCAAATAACGCGCGAATTGAGTATAAATATATGTCACGATAAATACACTTCACAAGACCGGTTACCAGGTTCTATATTCCTCTTGACCTCGCGAATGATTCAGGCCCAGTTCAGACGTCGTGCTTCTGCTGTGCCGAACTTAATTGTAATAGGTTCGACTGAAGCACGGCACAAACACAACTCTGATCCAGACTGGAAGTCGTGCCAAATTCGGGACTTACTGAAGTCACGTAACAATTAGTCAGCGTTGATCAAACAAAAATGGCGCCGTAACTACCCCCGTCAAAATACATTTAATATAATTTATGAATTTTGTTTGGCACGACAGAAGCGCGACGTTTGAATCACTGTCGTGCCAGAGTCGTGTAGCACGGCAGAGCTTGTCGAACTTAATTGCTTTGCCGAACTTAATTTTAAGTTTGATTCAGACGCCGTACTTCTGCCGTGCTTTTGTCGAACTTAATTCCTGAATTTAGTCAGGGCACGGCAGAAGCACGACGTCTGCACTGGGCCTCAAAAACGGTGGAAAGTCAGCATCTTATACAGCGATACTACACGCTAAAATGTTTAATAAGATATCTATGATTTTAATTTTGAACTTAGTTGTCTTTGCATATAAAAGGGTTAATTGATGAGCGAGGATAAATTGTAGACTGCACTGACGCCCTATATCACTTCAATCCGTTTCCTTTAAGTCCCCCTTTTTAAAAGTTTTAGTAACAATTCATTATGAGCCTTGGTCTTTATTAAACTTGCCTTACTGCCACGGTAGAAACCTAAAACACTACAACACAATATTTGCGAGAATTGCTTTAAGTTTTTATCCTGCTCGTGACTACTCGGTTTGGAGTCTGGAAAGGTTAATCGTCTTCAAAGCACGAATAATTACGTCGTATACTACTTTATTTCATTCTTGGTTGCAGGCGAAATGTGGATTTGTTTAGAGACAAAGCTTGGCACCAAGTGTGCATCTTATGGTCAACTAAGACGGCCGCCTGGTCAATTTATCTTGACGGTAAAAGAGACTCGTACGGAATTTATAACGACTTCTTAGGACGAAGACTGGGCACTTTGAAATTGGCAAGGTCGGGGTCTTTGAACAAAATGCTGATGACACAAGTCAACCTCTGGGACCGCGTCCTCACTAATCAAGAAATCGAAGGCTTTGCAAAATCGTGCAACAACGGAGTAGGAAGCTTCTTGTCCTGGGCTGATTTGTACGATGCAACAAAGGCAGCTCGCTATATCAAACCGTCTTCATGTGAAGCCATTCCCCAGTCTGTGTCCACCACTGTCACCCCACCCCCGACAACCGCAACAACCACACAAGCGGTAACTACAGAGGCACCAGCACAGGGAAAGCGAGGAGTTAAACGATACAACTGGTATGGGTACCAGTGATTTGTCCGGACTGATACGAGGCTACAAATTTAAAGATTATAATTAAGACATCATAAGAAAGCTCTTAGCGCGACAAATAAATGTCGCTGTTATTCCAATTAATGCTCCAAAGAGTTCCAATTGATTTCGATGAAAAATATATGAAGAGGTTCTCTGGCTAAAAAGTAAAAAATGTAATTTGCTATACTTTTAGACAGCGTTACGGCACAGTATTCGAAAAACAACCACAAAAAAATTCCTATTTCTGTTTTTTTCTTTGAGAAATTGAGATATATTTTATGAAGCCCAAGAACTGATACAACAAATTCAGCGAACCGTATGGTGCAGAACCGAATCTACAGTGTTGATGATATCTTAGCTTGCCTCGATGACGGCAGTATGAATAAATAAAGTCTTCCTATCTCACATCCACATTGTTGAATTATTATTATTATTATTATTATTATTATGGTTATTATTATTATTATGGTTATTATTATTATTATTATTATTATTATTATTATTATTAATAGACCCCCTATACCTTTGTATGATATACCATTTGAATGCTCTGACCTGTGTATTCCAAAAATCGCATCAACAACCACGGAAGAAGTGATAGCTTTGAGACAAACGATTGTTTGAAAAGAAAGAACGAAAGCGTTCAAAAAAGTTAAAATCTGCATATAATTAGGTAAACCCTTAAGTCTATACCTTATTTCACAGTTCGCAGTGAATAATTTAATAACAAATTCACTGGTAAATACCGTAAAATTATTGCAGAAATAAGTTCCAACACCTCGATGGGTGGTGAACCATATCATGTATAGGGGGGTTCACAATTTTATGCTTTCAATGGGTAGATCTTTACAAGACTATTTTGTGGTTTAAATTTATCTTTGATTTAGCATTTTTCAAACCAGTTTGATTTTTATTTTTTATTGTCCCATACTGATTAACATAATCTGAAACAAAGGGAAATATAAATCAAACTGGTTTGAAAAGGTTTAAGCCAAAACTAAATTTGAAACAAAACATATACGCGTAGATTGTGTTAATTATTGAAAAGTTCAAATTAGGTTTTGTCTTTCAAATAAATGACTAAATTGACTTCCATCCGATACTGATCTCTGGAAAGGAAATTGCTCAACATTTTGACCTTTCGTTCAAGATAGATTTTAAGATCTTGCACAAGATGTATGTCCTTCCTTCGGTAATTAGAATCTGAATACAGTACAGGCCCCAGTTGTTCAAAGGTTGGATAACGCTATCCACCGGATAAATCACTATCCGGTGGATAGCGTAGTTTGTTTTGCCAACACTTGTCCGCTGGATAGCGATTTATCCGGTGGATAGCGTTATCCACGCTTCGAACAACCGGGTCCAGGTTAACAAAGTAGAACTATCAAGTGCTGGACTTCTGGTGCTACTAAGACTTAAACACAAACTCCCTTTAATGTTAACTTTAACAAGTTTAACAAACATTCTGTCTACAGTTGTATGCCAAGAGGGGAAATGAGCTCTGAAAGGAAAATCAACGACAGGGAATCCTAATTTAGCGCAGACAACATAGCAAATACTTTCACAGAAAACTTCTCGTCTATTTTGGTGGGTATTTTTCTCATGTGACAAGACTCAAAGAATCTGCCCTAACAGAAGAACTTAAAATGCGCCTATTTTTTTACTTAAACGTTTTGTTAAAAATATATGACCGATGCTATTCTTCCGATGCTGATATCTTTTCTAACAGCTTGGGAAAATAGCACAAGCTCAATTATTTCTGTTTTTTAACTGGCTAGCGACATAACATCTAAGCAACTGACAGATCTATAGTTAACGAAAATGTTCAAATTGCGAGATTTAAAAGTCTAATGCAATAAACACCGGGCCTTCAACAGTATACGAGAAGAACACTTGCGCAACACTTGGTCTGGTCACTTCGATTTTCTGTTACACAAGAATCCACCTCAAACTACGACACCAACAAGTCCAAGTACAAACCTATGCCCCCACGGACAACAGAACGGAGAAGGGATTCCAGTAAACATATATAGCAAGATACAAAAAGACAGTTTCCAGCATTATGTGGGTGCAATTGACATTAGTTGCCTGCTATGTTCCGTGGGTCATTGTGGCCATGCTAGATTCGAATGAATCCGAATATTTTGAGGCTTCTGAAATTGAATATTTTTTATAAATGTAAAAGGTATCAAAAATTGCTCAGGTAATGCAAAGTTCGACAACATTATTACAAAGTGCGACGATTACTAAGTTACCGAGTGCGACAGAACAAGGCTAGGCTGTTACCCCAGTGAGTGCCATCGTTAATTTAGACCTCCTGTTGTGATACTGGACCGTGCGTGCTTGGACTAAAAAAGAAAACATCTTAAAAATAGCAGTCTTACGAAACTTGGAAAAAAGAATTATTTGCGGTATTCCATGAAGACTTGCGTGAATTATACTCTGACTGCAAGTAGTCTTTTCTTTTCCTAGCGCTTGACGTGAAAACACAAATGTATGCGAATCGAGATACTTCCATATTTTTGACTCTTATTTTCTGGTCGTGTGCAGGATTTCAGGAACAAGAAACAGTCTGCTCGCCGTCCATGCGTGAATTAATTGATAGAAGAAGAAAAATACTTTTCTATGTACACGAAACTGAGTATGCTCAAACGGGTCACCTTTTTTTCAAACACACCAAGACTAACTTGTTAAAAGGAGCACATTGTAATCACAATCGCATTTTGTGGTCAAGGCCATCTCTTCCTCTCTGAAGGCTTAAACTAAAAAAACTGGGTTTTCTAAAGTCAAATGATACCTCGAACTTTGAAAACTTGGAATTCGTAAAAATAGGAATGTCTGTTGTTTTCGGAGACACAAAATTGCGGTTTTGGGCAAGCTAAGATTTTCGGAAAGGCAACAGCAACTCGTAACCAACAAATCCGTATAAATCAAACCATACCTATCTGAAAAAAGTGATATAGAAACACGATTCGAAGTTTGGGACAACAATAAATGTTATAAAAACGCGTACGAATCGAAGACGTCGGTCTCCACCGGTTTTTTAATCTCCCAGACTTTTAGAAATATTTCTTTCTTAGGTTTTAATTAATCAGAAAGGCCTTTTTCATCACGAAGAAGCAATCGCGCCGTAATGACAAAAGACAATGAAGCCAGTCAAATGTATGTAAACATTTGTACCCCCAGGGACACATAACTGGCGTCAAAAACTAAATTTTAAACCCACCAGAGTCTTTCATATTTTTACTGAAGTGTCCAAGTTGCACTTTCTTCTTAGGCTGTAGCTTGAAATTACCGCGAGAACTATGTTTGCCGTTAACAGCTATTTGAATTAACATTGTCGGATCAAAGTTTCAAGCTTACGCGAAAGATATAGTCCCCTAGTATCAACCTCGTCCCCAGGAAGGGGAGAAGCGTCCTGGGGACGAGACTGCCCTAGTATGAGTAGGGGAAGACTGCTGCTGCACGCGCTGAATGTGAATAAGGAAGAACGATATGGCAAATGTGATTTTGTACATTTTCTATCTCTTCAGATATGTGGAAACATAGTACTTTTTGCCACAGTGAATGAATTTAAGCTACAGAGAAAAGCCTCATAGACTGAAAAAAAAAACAGTACTTCACGTGCAGAATTGCAAACTTGTAGATTTCCTCTACAAGGATTTGAAATGCATTCAGTGTTTGTTGGAACAGGAAAAATGTTGGTTAATATCTCAAAGGTTTAAAACTGACAGAAAATCACCTTACCCGATGTTATCTGACAGGTTACAGAGCAAGTTCTTTGTGAGGTGTCGGCATGTGGTTCCATTGTAATTACCTAATAAGGAAGATTTAACTGACTTTAAGCTTCTTAGAAAGAACCAGTTTCACTTGCTAACAGCCTGAACAGAACAAAGCAAAAAGCGGAAGTGAACAAGACGAAATATGAACGCACTTCTTTTAGTGTTGTCCATTATTCCGTGTGGTGAGTTAAATGTAGAGTGTTTATATTTCATCCATTGCCCGTTATCATATTTGTACAGTCTTGTTTTTATTGTTCATTGTTTAACGGAATTTGCTTTGTTCGTTGTGACTGAAACAGTCAACAGTTGCGTTGTGTTGAACGGCGCCACATATTTATGAGTACTAACACACGTTATATATCACACTTTTCTGAGTACTAACAAATGATATATATATGTGAATGTATTTTAGTACTTCTTGATGCAGTTTAAAAAATGTCGAGCTTTTTATTTTAATTTGTTACTGAGAGACAAAATGCTCAGGTGAATGTCACAAGCACAGCACTATAGCGACTGCTGTTAGAATAGTTTTTTTTGGAGAAAGAAAGTTGACAGCATTAAATTTTCTTTTTTTCGGTTCGACCAGTTAAAACTTTTTTCAAGAGGTAAAAAAGCGTCGAGCTCACAAATGAAAAACACCTGATTGTTATAAGCTAGGCTTTAAAAAGTGGAAATTATATCTAGGTAATAAAAAGTCTCAAAACCTCAGATTTTTGCGAAAGTAATTTTTTAAGCGTTAGCGGTTAAATTGAGTTGAATTTGAGTTGTTGAGGACTTAAACGTTTCTAATTAATATTTTATTATTTGGATTTTTTCCTTTTCTTTATAGTACTTGCTCATCCGCGCGTTAAAAATTTGGCGGATCGACCACTGAGGAAACCTGTGGGGTCCGCTCCTTTGGCAGACTACGTACCCGTGATCCAACATAATTCAGTGGTTAATCCTGGTACGTTTCACAAACCTCCTCCAAGCTTCTGTCCATTCGAACCCATCTCTCCATAGCCGTGATTTAAACTGAAATAAACAGTCCCCAACTTTGTCCCGCGAAACCCTTATGCATAATTATGTTAAGATACAACCCACAAAAGTGACCTGCCTCCCATGTGACTTCATTTCTCAGTTGGTAAAGCATCGCACCGGTATCGCGGAAGTCTCATGTCCGAATCCCGGTGAAGCCATGAAGTTTTTGAGGCAGTATCTGCCTAATTTGGTGGGCTCACGATGAGAATCAGTTTTCACTGAACTAGAATATTTGCTAATGACCCAATTAAAAAAAAAACAACAAAAAAACACACACACATCCAAACAAAGAAGCTCTGTCTATTGTCCTGTTTTCTCAGTTACAATATGGAGTCACTGATCTGATATCCAAGGATATCATGGAGGTTTTTGTAACTCATGTAACCATTCATCTGTTTGTACACCATTTTGTAAACGTGTCGCTAAAAGATTCTTATAGGTTCTAACTTCACAAACCGGTAAAATTTAGCTGACAAGAGAAAGGGTATACGTATTTTTCACTCATAACTGACCCATTCGGACAATTAGGTCAACGATATAAATTACACTTACTCTGCTTTCCGTTCTTTAGATTCTGAACGAAAAAGTACCAAGGTCCCTAAAATTAAAAGGGAAGACGCAACTGTGGTAAGACATGAGAGTGCCTCTAAACGTGGTGTTGCTGCCGTGTTGGCTAATCCCAAGGTCCAAGAAGCGGTGGTTGATAAAGGAATCGAGGTGGCGGGAAAGTTGGTGGACAAACAACTGCAGATCATTGATGACGCCCAACAGAAGGCAGCAGACTTTCTGAAGAAAGAGGTAAGGTAAAAACCCGGGCTACTTTGTGACGATGCATCTGGAATGTTGCAACTTGCACTGGCAAAATTTAGGATTTTTTATGTACTAAATTTATCTTTTTCTTATCGTGTTTCTCTGTGCGTGACGGAGCCAAAAGAAGGTCTGCGTAGGAAGCTAGTTTCTCTGAGGAATATCGATTTTCGAACTATAAGTCGATCATAATCCTTTTATACTTACCTGGTATAGTTTTGAGTGGTGAACGGGCTCGGTTGTCGGCTGTTTGGTTTATTTAGCTCCATTTATTAATTTTATCGGCGATTTTTAACTCCGGGTAGCTGTTTGTGAGGTTGTTTTGCACGCAATCCTAACAGCCCCAACGGATAGCTGCATCACATTTTCCTTCACGATTTCGTATTCCGGTCCTTTAATAGATCAAGCTAGACATCGAACCGGACAAAGGATGGGACAGTGAAGACTTTTTTAAGCCACCTGGATATCACATCGATGCCAGCATTGAAGGAGGGGAAAAATCCCCGAACGAAGTAGGAGAAGTTCCATACGTCTTTCCTGCGGGCATGGGGGCCGCGTTGATGAATGGTTGCTGGGGAACCGGTTACAAGCAGACAGATCCTTGTTATTCAGCGAAATGGAATTCAAGCGTCTGCCAGGTTAAAATTAAATCAAAATAATAATTTTGACAGGTTGCAATCTCATAGTAATGTATTCAGAATACCATGGCTCAAACCGAATTTACACCAGTAGCCACTTGATACATCACGTCTCATGACGCAGTCCAGGTGAACTGCAGCTAATACACGTTGAAATAAATCAGTTTAACCTCGCCCTAGGCATTCAGTTAGAGAATAACGCTTAAACTTCAATTGAGCATAAAAGACCCGTCTAAGATCTTGTGAAAATAACGGGGTTTATTATTCAACAATTTTTCAGGATGTCCAACTAAGGGGAAGAATTAGCTCCTTGCTATCTGACAACCGTACTGATAACAGATATCCTGCGATATACGTAGGTTGGCTATATTCGTCCAACTTTCCACAAAGCGCTGTACGACCACAGTTTATCTGGCTTTGAAAGGACATTTTGTTGACAATTTGTTAAATAAAACAATTATCCTGCTTAAAGGGACACTGTCACGCCTGAAGTATCATATTTTATAAGAAAAGCCTGTAGCTTGCCATAATTGGGCTTTATTTTCTTGCAATAGGTAGAGAAAAATGCTCGAGGTAGTAGAAGCAAAGAAATATCAGCTAAGAGGAAAACGTGACTAATAAAAGGTTCGAAATCTCACCAGAATGGCAGCTTTGATTTCTGGACATCATGTCCAAAGATCAATCGCAATCCACTTCCATCCTTGCAATCCTGTAATTCTTCCTCAAAATAACTGTTCTCATATGTTGTTTTGTGGGGTCTTTTTATCAAAGTTATTCGTGTATTTGGTGGCATTTGGCAATATACTGAGGAAATTAGAAAATAGAAATTCCTATGATCAGCCGTGATAGTGTTTCTTTAATGGCTTTAATCTTGCGGAATATCGTGTGATTTTAGTCAACTTTTTCCACGGCCTTGTCTGCTAAGTATTTCTATTTCTTTTTGGCAGGATATGATTGATGGAGCAGCTTTTATGGGGGTTGGATTTGATGGTCGTGGAAAGTACAGTCCAGAGTCCAGAAAAATCAGTATTGTACAGAGGAACTGTGCCAACAAGGCAACGTATGGTCAAGGTTTCTTCTTCACGAAACACCTGCATTTTTAATTAGCCTCACTTTCTGTACTATCAACAATTTTTTGATTTCAACTCCAAGAGATCTATTTTTGCTGCTGTTTCTGTTCAATCTCAAAGTCTCTTTTGTTTTTCATGGATCTCGGCACAGCTTTGTCATCGATATGGCATTTTTAATCCTATCCCAGACCGTTCGAATTCTTTAGAAGGGGAAAATTCAGAAAATTGAGCTCGTTCATAATCACCGAAAGGTCTTGCTTTGTTTTCTTCAGATACGACGGCTTGGACGTTCCTGACACCATGAATGTGCACGGTATTTATGACACGTCCGCTTCCTTGATGACGTTTGAGAGTCGCGAAGAATATCAAAAAATGTTACAGCAAGAAGCAGGCGTCTCAGGCTCCTACTTCGGTTTCTCTGCTGGAGTGAAAGAGGCCTGGGGAGAGTCTAAAGCCTCTTCGAGTCAAAAGTATATGGCAGTGATGGATGTCGACGTTGATCGGTAAAAGCCCAGTGTCCCTGTGGGTTTCTCGCAAAACTGACTGGGGTGTACCGTTGGGCCCAAAAAATATAGTCTGTGCAAAACTGAATAATCGTATCTACAGTTATTCCATACGGGAGTACATAAAAAGGTACCCTTCGAAGTTACAGGAAAGAGAAACCAGACTCTAGACTGTTTTTAGAATTTACCTTTTACTTTCAAGCCAATCTAGGTATTCCTTGAAGTTGAAAAAAAAAAATACAGCGGTTCATTCCTGGGAAACGCGATGGGCGTGTCGCGCGATGACCTTGCCGGGACACACGAAATTTAGGTTTGAAAACTCGTACTCATATTTTCACGGTGAATCTGCAGCAACTTCCTTACTAACTTAGCAATTACTAAATGTAGTTCAGCAGATGGCATCTTCACTTTCCTCGAAGATTAATCAAGTTAATTTCGTGACGGTACTAACTGATTATTTTCGCGCATTACGGATCTTTCCAGATATGAGATCTTCATGGATGAAGTGAAGCCACAAGATCTAAGCATGTCATTCCTGAGAGAGTTTATGAGTCTGCCAACGTCCTACTTTGCGGCAGGAGGACCTCTGAAATACCGTTAAGTATCAACCTCTAATTCATTCTCACAATATCGCGATCGACATTGTACATCAAGTATGATGAATATGAACATGTATATGGTAAGGTGTAATGTCAAGGAGTAAATAGTGTAAAGTGTAATGTGAAACGTATAATGTACAGTTGAACCGCGCTATTTCGAACCGTCAGGGGAAACGAAAAATAGTTCGAAATAGCCGATAGTAAATGACTGAAGGGCAAGTCCAAGGCAAATGCGTTTTAGTTCGAAATAACGGGGAATTCGAAATAACCGAGTTCGAATTAGCGAGGTCTAACTGTACTAATAAATCCATTAATATTTTCAGCCTAAAATCGGCAGAAAAATAAGAATATTTAGCCTGGGTCGGAAAAACAACATCCTTATAAAAAAGAGTGTAATCTAAAACTGACTCGGGCAAATCTCATGACTAGGCATGGGAAGCAACATGCAAAGGGGCTGCGAACAATCTGGAAAATACTCTTCAAAATGATCGCTCCTAGATTTTATGTCAATTCCCTTCAATTTATGATCTTCGTTGAACAAACAAGCTACACCGTTGCATAAGATATTGTTTTGTTGATGGCAACATTAAAGCATAACTTGGCTGTTTGTTAGCCCTGGTGTCCCTGAACTGATTTCAACTGCATGGCAGCAAAGTAAATCTTTAACACGACTGTTTTGTTTTTAGAAAACTTTATTCAGCGCTGGGGGACTCATTTCATCAAATCCGCCAAGTTTGGAGGTCAGTTGGAGATACGTAAGACAATGGACGCTCAAGAAGCTAAAAGTAAAAAGGAATTTGAAGTGAAAATGGAAATGGAATTTAAGACTTTGTTTGCGAGTGTTGGAGCCAAGGCTTCCGCAGAGGAAAACGAGAGTAGCAGGAAGCAATCCAAGACCACGTCAACTTCAGTAGTAGCTCATGGAGGCAGTCAGGATATTGCATCCATTCTGTCGGACGTGTACTCACCAACGTTCAAGACCGAGTTCAAAGAATGGCTTAGGACAATCCCTACCTATCCAAAGGCCTTTCAATTCCAAATGGGATCCATTACGGACCTTTTAAATTTCCGTGCAAATGACATGTTCCAAGAAGAGACAGTAAATTGGGGTTGTGAAGGGAATGCTGCTCGTTTACAGACTGAAGAAAAGGAAGGAAAAATCCTCAAGTATTATGAAGTTACAGACTCTGAAGGACGTACGACGAAACATTACTGTGAATATGACAGTCGCCAAGCATTAGAAGACGCTATACAATTGCGGAGGACGAGCTTGCAGAGAGCCATTGAAATCTACATGGAAGAGGTTCAGAAAACGACTCATTTGTTGATTTAGGATCTATATATGTTTGTAGAATATATCTTGCTTAACATGAAGATAAAGTAGATAATCAATATGTACCGTTTGAGTTTAAAGTACCCGTTAAAACCAATCAGCTTTAATATAGTTCAGTCACAAACTGTATCTCGAATAGCAATTTCTAAAATCTCTCTCCAGATTCTTAAAACTATTTTAAGGCAAATTTAATCAATTTTCTATCCAAACATTTGAGAACAAAAGCCGACTAACACCAGCCAATAACCAAACCAAACTTATAAGCCTATAACCAAACAATATTATAAACCCTTTTTAGTTGGAAAAACTTAACCCACATGTGCATAACGTGATGAAAACAACTGCATGACTAAAAGAAGCGAAGAAGTTTTTCCACAACTTCTTCACTTCTGCATAAGCACCTCCCTTCACATATCGCAAATGAACTTCATTTTTTTATTATATCCATTTGATAATTTTACTAACATGTTTTTACTGGGATCTTTTTTTAAGGGTGCGATGTCCATCTCAGATATCGAGTTGAGTGAATGCACGCCAAAAAAAGATCAACCACTCAATGACGGATCACATAACACTTTTTGGCGCAGTAAGGACATTCCATCATGGGCAAAGATAGTTAAGCACAGCAAAGCGTTCAAGGTTTCATTCGATATGTTAGACGATTTGCCAAACGCCAACCGTGAAGAGCTTAACATTTTACGCAACATGAATAGACTTGTGCGATACTATAAGAGGAAGTGGTATACAAGCGACCGCGATGTTTCATTCCACTTGTACGACGGATTCGATAACGGGAAAAGTGGCAACACTTCAGTCCCAAAGAAAAATATCAATCCTTGGTCTTGTACTTACTTTTCGAGAGGCCGATGGAAGTCTTGTTCTGGATGAAAGTGACTTTAAGGCGTCGAAGAAGTACTTTCCAACCCTTTCTGAAGAACTGATGGGAACTGAGTTAGCTCGAGTGGATATGCCCTCTACAGAAGCTGACGAGAGGACAACAAGAACAGATCCGCCAGCGGAGCCGACACCAGGGAAACCTTGCCAAGTGAAATGGTCAAATGCTCTTCGGTTTGATCCAACAGACACTAAAGGGAAGTGCTTACATTTTACTGCATCAACGGCGGGAACTGTATATGTTGTGTTTGCAGCTTTACCAAGGGACACAAATACTCAATACTACGTTGAAATATCTCCTGAAAAGGTTACCACTTATAAGGTAATTCCTTACATTGCTCGGTGGACCAGATAAAATTATAAGTTCAGCTTGAGCTAAAAAACTTTGTACATTTACACCACCACCATATTCATTTCCTACTGTCAGCCAGTCCGACTTGAACGAAAGTCCGTGCATCGTGGACATTCAAATTGGGACTGGCCAGAGATCGTCATTCTTGGTGATTACAAATCTGCACTTTGATCTTAAAACCCTAAAGTAAATCAATTGCGTCTGAATACTGTATATCTGTAAGACGCATTATACGTAATAATTTTTAAAATCTGTGTGCATTATGATTGTAAATTTTTACTTGATATAATTATTGTATTTTATTTCGTAGGGAAGTACCTTAATGACATCTACAACGAATTCCAATGCCCGGGCCCTTGGTGATGCTTCCCTATACCAATCATACTTTGTGTGCATCACGGAGTCAGAAAGGAGCGCACTCATTGAATATGGGAAGAGCCTGGGGACCTCAGACAGCGGAGATATCTATCTTAACATGATTGACATTCAGGATCATATTAATGCTCGTTTCTATGCGTTCGGCAACGACGCAAACCCCGCAAAGGTGATGGATGCTCATCTAGTTTCACGCCATTTGACGAAAGCAGAATGTAAAGGAGATACGGCCAGGGATATGGAAACAAATCTCTGCGTTCAAAAATGTCATAAAGATTGCGATCCCTTAGCTGGTAAGGTTAAAGATCGTTAAAGAAGTTACAGGTCACGAACGATGCATATTGAAATAATTGACCCAATGTTTTCATTTTTGTCGGGCGTAATTTGTATTGGTCTTCCTATGACTTACAGCAACGAACCCAAAAGTGTGATTATTTTAAATTAATTAGTTCAGTCATTATCCAATCAGAAGTCGAGTTGAGTTTTGAAAGCAATTTTGAAATAAATGACAAAGTATCTTGACATTTCTCCTCTGAAATACAAGGGTAGCATAGTAGTATAGATGTTTGGTCCGCATTGTATAAAAACCTTTTTTCTCCTACAGGTTGCAAAACCTCTGCTGACAGCCCCGAGTTATCTGATGGATGCAACGCTTGTAGAGTTGCTCTTGATGTAGAGAACAGTAAATGCATTTCTGAATGTTCACAACACAAAACACTGACCAAGGACAAGAAGTGTGTCCGTAAGTAGAACTTCAGTCTTTTTAAAAACACGAAAATAAGTTAATGCCATTGTCTTATATCGTAGAGCTCCTCTGAAAGAATAAGGCCATTGACTCGTTTCCTCCAGTCTGCTCTGTCTCTCGCAGCGGTGACAGCTTCGTTTCAGGTGGTAAAAGCCGCAAAACCAATCTTCTGTTTTTCTCCCTCCATATTCCTCCTCCTATGCTTTTCTTTCCCTCTGGTGGCCATGTTTAAGCAATGCACATATTCTGTTGGTGGTCCATGCGCAGTACATGCTCTATCCAGCGCCACCTTCGCCTTCTTATCTCCCGGCACTGCACCTCTTCATTCGTCACCTTCATTGGCCAGTATACACTCTTTTTTATAAAAGAACCTTTTTTTTATAAGAACGTTGAGGCTGAGATTTGACAAAATTTTAAGAACATGCTGAGAACATACCAGAGGCTGAGAGTCAGACAACGTCTTTATTTTGCCCATTTGTTTTAATTTCTTGTTAAATGAGCAATATAAATAAATGTAAAACTGTGGTCTAAGGAAATACCTTAACATTAACAATGTTGTGTTTTTTTTATTGCATGATACACTATGTAGAACATCTCAGTTTGTAGCCCAACTTAGACTAGACTTGTAACATGTAACTTAAGGACGTCCTGAGAACGTTTTCAGCCTCAAATCGTAAAACAAATAAGAACGCTCAGCTACAGCCCCAAAATATATAAAAAGAGTGTATTCTTAATGTTCTTAGTAGACAGTTGTGTTGAAATGTGTCCAGTTTTGCCTTACCTCTCTCGGTCATTCTCCAGGTCTCGCATCCGTAGAGTAGCACTGCTACGACGTAGACGCATATTTCGGGTGCACCAGCGGCTCCAAACGCGCATGCCTCAATTGAGTGTAATAAAAACTTACCACTACGTTTATTTTGAAAAATGCAAGTTTTAATTCGACGCAATGAAGACTCTAAAGTTAACTTCACTTCCCCTACAAAGGTCTTCAATTACAAAAACATCGAATTTTCTCTACACAAATGAAATACTTAAATTCTGGCAGATTCACTTTTCCAAATATTCTCTGCGCTTTTCATCTTTACTTCAGTTCCTATACTACGCAGGTTATTTCAATAAAAAATAATATTTTATTACGAGGGTCGGAATAACCGCAATTCTCAAATTTCACAGTACAAGAAACACTGAATAATTCCAATATTCATAACTGAACGCCAGGAACACGCAAATAACAGCGATGCAGTTGCTGCAGACACCACAGGGATTTTAGGATTTTATCTCAGTTTGTCCATCGCGTTTATTATTCGTGGAAACGGAGTGGATAAAATAACGTTTTCTCCAAAGCCGGCTCGTGGGAGTGCCAACAAATTTTTTTCCATTCACAGTTTTTAGAGAATTGTTTCTAACGATTTCGGGCTTCCGTTATTGATCATCAAGAACATTCAGAACGGTCGCCGGAGTTGGGGCGGTAGCTAGTAACAGGCCAGCCCAGGCACTTGTCTCGGTAAAAATCTCAAATTTACGAATGTTCTATGTTCCAGTATGAGGCTTTGTATTACTAATACCTTATTCACACCAGCAAAACATGTTTAGTTAAACCAGGTCTAAGAGAATGAAAATCAGCAACAGACAATTGACGGACTAAATTTTACATAGGGTTCAAGTATGCTCTAACTTGTGCTTTCATTGTGCCAAATTTGAAATCGATAAACATCAGTCAGCAACTTCCATGAAGAAAACAATTTTAAACCGTGTTTAACTAAACAGCATTTAAACGTGTTTAAGCTTTGGTGTGAATGGGGCATTAGTAAATAAGAAAGAACTGTTTCGTTTTCTCTTGTTGCCTGAAAATGACATTTCGAGGCCTATAGTTTTTTCGACTATTTTGCTTGGTTACCAAGGAAAATGGTAAGAAATTGGGATGATCGGGTTGGCACTCTCTGACCCACATTTTTGTATACTCTCAAGGGACTGTTTTAATTTGTCAAGGGAATACTTTTCGCTGTGGGCGATAAAAACGTCACTGGATAGGAATGCGTCAGCACTTCTCGATCCCGAAGTTATTTACACGCGTCGCTCGTCATTTAACCTGTCTAGCCTTTTGGAAACTACAGGTAGGTATTTTTCAAAAATCTGTGCTGTTCATCGATTGAGTCGCTTAGTTTTGCATGCTTAAAAGCTGCTGGGAATCTTCATTGTCAGAGGATATTGGCCAATGCTATTTTCTATTGTTACAAGTCTATTGTTTGTCGTCTTCATTGAAAGAAGTATTTTTAGCTCGTCACGCAATCTTTTGTTTTGACCACAATTCACGGACTTGATCACGACTAATGCAGCTTCTCAAGACTTCAGACAGGAAAATGGTAATGTACAATATTGCTTCGAGCTTAAATGGAACTTAACTGGAATTTTTAGAAGGATCGGTAAAGCCACTTGAAAGAAGCCACGTGAAAAATTGACGATGAATTCATCAGCGATTTTATCGACAGTGTTGAAAGATGTATCGCTTTTCTAAACACATGGGAGACTGATAGTAATCCGATGGGGTCTTATGCACAAGTCATTTGTTTCCCCCGCTCCCCCACCCCCGCGACATAGCGGGGGAATTTGCAAACAAGCGATGCTAATTATGGGGAATTCCACCACCCACCAGGGCAGAATTTCCTTGCAAAACCACCACCCCCCGGGGCTAGCTGAAAGACTTTGTAAAAGAAGGGATTGTCTATTTCTGCGTTAAATACATTTTGAGAAACAACAACCAGCTTAAAATACTTACTACTGAGGTTGTTTGGAGGATAGCTTTTTGATCAGACAAATAGTGTTGGAGAATAACCAATAAGCTGAGAGAAGACTTGAAAATCGTGAGCCATGCCAGCAACAAGCACAGTTGTTTGGTACCCCCTCTTGAACTCACTCTTGTTAAGAGAAACCTGGCCACATGGCTGGCTGTCACAATACGGGGTATATGTACTTGAGGGACTAAGATTTAGGAAATTGTGATTGCAAAATAATTAAGAAGATAAATTCGAGATAGCTATAAGCTAGTTCGCCTTTTCAGAAGGAAGTACAAATAGCAGTTGGCAACAACATTGCTACTTTACGGGGGTTTAAAAGGCATTATTTTGAGATTCTAAAGCAAAAAGGGACAACGAAAGTGCATTGGTAGAACATATATAAGATGAGAAATTCAGAGTATTTTAATACACTTGGGGCCACGTCCTTGGGACTAGTCCCATGAAACTGCTTATGTCATTCAGGGATCGAAATTAAAAAAGTTTTCAAGTCGCCATTTGGCGACTATTTAAAATCATTTCTATGAAATTAATCCAAAAAAGGACAGAATAACAATGCATAAATATTCACAAAGAAAAGCAAAACAAACACATTATATAAGATTTTGTGGCCACTAACTTTGTAGCTAATGAAATGTTACGAACCTCGAAGGAGTCAACATGTCAGATAGCCATACATTACAAGAGACACAAACCACAGGCATACATGACGTGCTCAAGGGTTTGCAAAGCATTATAGGGCGAATTCAAACACGGTCAGCTATTTGCAAGT
This sequence comes from Meandrina meandrites, assembly GCA_963693305.1. Classification (NCBI taxonomy): domain Eukaryota; kingdom Metazoa; phylum Cnidaria; class Anthozoa; order Scleractinia; family Meandrinidae; genus Meandrina; species Meandrina meandrites. The sequence goes on along the minus strand of OY855905.1, from coordinate 23,668,513 downwards.
TTTCCACTGTGACAGAATCTTTTACAGCAAAGGAAAAGGATGGATTGACTTCTTTTTACAGTTTGAATGTTTTAGAAACAAAGATCTTCCGATATAACTTTCTGGAAGGACAAACTGTTTGAGAAAATTACCATTATTCATCGTGAACACAAAGAAATGTAGTCGCCAAAATGGCGACTAAACCAGAATTTTTAGACGCCAAGGGTGAAATGTTAGTCGCATTGGCGACCGTATCGGTCGCAATTTCGAGCCCGGTGTCATTATGTAGAAATTTGTTTTAGAAAATTTCCCCGGGGTTTCCCGGGGGTATTTTAGGCCAGGCAAATTTGAGGTAAAGTCCCTGGGGGTCTGGGCATAAAATCATCGCAAAGCTGCAGTAATTCCCCCGCTATTGCCCGACAAAGTCTCCGCATGTCGCGGGGGTGGGGGGGGGGGGGGGGGGGGGGGCGGAGGAAACAAATGACTGGTGCATTAGTTTTCGTAATCACGAAAACTAAGACCTAGCGAAAATTGATTTACTTTGCTCTTTTTAAGACTAGATACTACCATTCCGAAAACTACAAAATGTATGCGATTTATCAGCGAGAAGAAGTTCGGTTATAAAAGAAATGAGAGTTGAACTGTATGTCACGCAACCCTCGGGTTCTAAATCTGCCTAAAAACAATCATATCAGTCTTGCCTGCAATGGGTCTATGTTCGGCATTTCTTTAGGCCTTCGGAGTGCATAAAAGTAGCCCAAAGTAGCGTTAAAATGATTGCCCACGATCGGCCCATATTGAGTTGACCGAGTCGATCTATTCGTGTTTTTGTTGTCGTTGTTTCTTTTTTATGCGGCGCAAGTCTTCGCGTCTTTAAAAACACATTAATATTGATAAAAGAGCATTTCTATCCTTCTATGTTTCGTTTTTTGGGGGGATCTTAGTTTTCGTAATTACGAAAACTAAGATTTGGGGGGTCTTAGTTTTCGTAATTACGAAAACTAAGATGGGTCTTAGGTCTTAGGTCTTAGTTTTCGAGGGTCTTAGTTTTCGTAACACCAGTTACCGCTTTTCTGTACCAAGATAATACCACTGGTGGTTAAATAAATGTCAGTGACAGTTGTACAGAATGAAAGCCTACCTTTCACCAGAGTGTTTCGAACTAGCGTTATATTTTGTAGAAGGAGTTCGTGTTTTTGCGAGTTGTTAAAATGACGCGCGGAGGTGACGAAATTTTTTTCACCGTCATCAAGTTTGGTTTGGGATCAATTTATCAAGGTTGATAATTAACATTTCAAATCATGAATTGGTCTTTCAGCGTGTCTGGTTGTAATAAAAGTTTACTTCAGAAAGGAATTATTTGTCTGAATTTAGTACGCATATGGTATATTTTTCCCACTCGCACGTTTATGTTAAATGCCGTTAAAGAACCAGGAATGTTTGAGGGGGTGGGCGCGCGCTAATAAAAGCCTTCTAGACTGGGAGTCAATGGGTTAATGCGTCGAAAATCGCTTTCAATAGTAACATTTCCCCAACGCATACTCTATGCAAAATAGGCGAATCTCGAAGAGATCTTTGATCAATATTTGTCTTCGCAATTGCCTTGGTTATCAGAAGCCAAGGAGCGTTAACAGTAACTGACAAAATTAACCAATTAGAGGTTACACAAATCTGATGCGCTGAAACGAGTTTTTGGCCCGAAAAAAATCACTGGCGTGCTTTGCCTTTTATCTCCAAAGCCTTCACCTCTTTTCCACTTGCCCTTCTTCGTGCTGCTCTCCCTGTAATGCATCACAGCATTTTTCTTTTACACAGGGCGAAAGAAGTGAATCAGGCGCCGAGAAGAAACCGGTGATCATGGTTTTAAATAAACAACATCCCTTTTGTAGTACAATAAGAATAATATAATTCATATATTCTGTTCACATTTTGTGGTCTGCTAATAATATAATAGTAATAATTTATCAACAGCAAATCCGATTTACATGGCTCTTCATTTGTTTATTCACTAAAGATTCGAGATTTAAAATTTGCTAAAACATTCAGTTTGAAGCCCTGAATTTTATTGTTCAGGCTTCTTTATTCCAATTGCTTAAATTGGAAATTCACTGCGACGATCATTTATCCTGACTTTGATATACATCCGCAGTTCATATATGAATCATTTTTATATACATTACAACATTCAGTTAACTTTCCTTTTTCCATTTTCTTTAGCAACGTTTGACGCAAAAGACGATGTGCATTTTTATGACTTCCCTTCCTTATCGGAATTTACAATGTGCTTTTGGATTCAGTTGGACGCCAAAGACATCCAGATCGGCAACCCTATCGCACTCCATTATGCTCAGAAAAAGACTCAAGTAATGGCTATACTCTATGCAGAACAAGGTGAAATTAAGTTCATATTTCAAGCCTCGCCAAATACTGAACAAGGAAATGAACACCAAAAGTAAGACAATTACGGTGTTTAAAAAAGCATGTTTTCTGGCTATAGTCCCTCCCCCCACAAAGAAAAACAGGTTATAGGCCAGTCTGATTGTTAATAAAGATGAACGGCATATCCATTTTTGACGCATCTTCATCTGTTAATTAACTAAACCTGTCTAAAATGAAATAAAAAGTTAATTTCTTTACGGAACGTCGAACTTGACAACTCTGCCTCTTACTGTTCTTGCATTTGGAACGGTAAGCTCAAGCGAAAGCCATGAAAAAGGTATAAAAAAAGTCATCGAAAACTTTGTTAATTGGCAACGGTACGGATGCGGCGCGCAGCATTATATGTAACATGGATGATTGCTTATTATCCATTGCAGGATGCCGCTAAACCAGCTCAGAGACTTTAAGTGGCATCAAATTTGCGCGACCTGGTCTGGTTTTAATGGTGTAGTCCGCTACTACTTCGACGGAAAGGAAATTTTATCAGAAAGGAACCCAACGAGAGGGGAATTAAGCGGAGGGGGAAGACTAAGTGTTGGCACCGCTGACTACCTACTCACGGAATTCAATGTGTGGGATCGAGTCCTCAGTGACCAAGACATAGCAAACAATGCAAAGAAGTGCGACGGAGGAAAAGGAAACGTGATACAGTGGCACCAAGGATTTGAATACCTAAAGAACAACCAGAAAACGTATAACAGCCCTTCGGTGTGTGAAGCACCAGGTGGAAACACTGACCAGGGCTCAATAAATGAATCAGTGCCACCTCCAGACAATGACGGGTCTGGTTAATGTAAAGGCTGGAAAATATATTCAATATATCTCACTCAAAAGCGTCAATAAATGGAGAGTTATTAAAGGGGCAGTATCACGAAAGGTCTTCCATGTCGTTTTTGTTGAAACTGTGTAAAGGTGAACTCACTGATCAACAAAATAATCATTGAATGACACAAATAACCATTGAAGGTACAAATTGACTCTCTAAGATGTGAACAAACCACAATCAATGATTCTTTTAGCGATTTTCCTCCGAGTAACACTGTCAAACTTGAAAACGTCCGCCTGACAATTTCAAGTTTTAGACCACTTCCTTCCTACCCGTCCGTAGCCACACCAGTTTTAAACAACTTTCGTGATCGATACGGGGCGTTTTTACCAAAACTATTAGTGGATTTCTAATTAATACTAACATCTTCATTGGATTTTCAAGTAGCACTAAATTTGGTGAGACTTTCCCTTTAAGGGAAAATTTTGATATTGAATTTTTGCTCATTAGCCGTTATCATACGCTCGATTACCAGTGGCTGTTCGGTAAAATGAGCTCTCACTCCTCCTGTGAACGCACCGGAGGAATAAAGTCGGGACGACCGTCGGAAACCGACGAGGCCCATTGGCATGGGCGTCTAGACTTTGACATACATCGACGACTGCTACTTCAGACTGCTACTAACCAACGATCGGACCAAGCAAGGACTTAAAATTGAAGAAGGACAATTCAGCAACGTTCAAAGGCTCGATCGTTCACCTAAGGGTCATACACTACTGAAACACCAGTGAGGTACTTCTTAAATAATAGCTTTTATCATGAAAATAAGCTTTTTAACACTAAAAGTGCTTTTTCTTAACTTATATCCAGTAATTTTGGAAATAATTTTCCGTTTCAAATTAGGCGGGCATGTATTTGGAAGGGAGTTTAAATGTCGGAACTACTTTAGATGAATATAAATAAAGGTGTGAAAACACAAAACAAGTTTCAAGAATATATCAAATGATACAAATATTGTTAGTAAAGTCAGTTACGACATAATTCATCACGAATTTACGTCCATGTGCTTCTTTTCTAGATTTATCATCATCATTATTATCATCATCCTTTATTTAAACGCGATAAAATTATTTTAAAACACAATGCTTGTCGGGTCGTGTACTACATCTGAGATTTTGGGACCTCTTCTTTGGGCGAGGTGGAAAAAATGGTGGAGATTAGGGAGCGCTTATATCGAAATTTAACAGTACATTGCTGTCATGACTTGGCTATTTTCACAGATGTTTCTTTCCAGCTAACTCAGCTTTTATCTTCTTGCTATTGAACACAAATCACGTTAAACTGTGGCTCGGCATTTTGACGGAGTGATTAAATAGTCTGCCGCATTTTTTTGAACCGACTGGTGGAAATCTTTCCAGATCACCAACGGACTCCATCTGGTCTCTTGGCACACCTTGGAACTCTCGAGTATCTCTTCATCTGTGAGAATTTTGTCCCATAACACATACCCAGTAATAAGGATTTTTTCCGCATATTTTATACAGTCTTTAGTAGTCTGTGCGCAATCGTTACGCGTGTGGATCAAGGTTCCATCTCTGTAGAATTTTCCTTGGCCCGTGGTACCATCCCAGGACACACACAATTGATGCCAATTCTTATCGACTTCTCCTTCAGGTAATATTATGGCTTTGCTGGAGGTATAAGTGAAAAACAGTTCATGATTAGAACTGGATTGTGGCTGATGGTAATGAAGGAAGGGAGAACTCCCACATGGAGTGGACGGGAATGGGCCTCACTTAAGGTGTACATAACAAAACGCCAATAATTTTAGCCGTTAAGGTCTCGTTTAGGGTGGCACATGAACTGAGAAACAGAAAATACGTCGACACCTTTGGCCTCTACTGTGTCGATCGCATACATCGCTGCCACAGACATCAGTTTTCAAAATTCCCTGACGAAAATAAAATTTCGCTGACCGAATAAATACAAAATGTCAGATAAGGTAGCGGCCTCCAGCCTCCGCTTCCAAAAAACCTTCGCTGAAATCACATTGACCTGAAATGTCTCTTTCAGCCAACAATTGTCAGTATGAAAACAGCGGTGTTATATTCCAATTTTTCCTTACTTTCCTTTTAAATGTCATTTTTTCCTGACTCAAAATAAAATTACCCGACTTCTCCCTGGCCTTGAAGAATTTTATTTTTTCCCTGACCATTTCCTGACCTGTGGCAGTCGATCACATTTTTAACATGGATTTTGTTGGTTCGACCACAGGCAGCCCAGACTCTCTCTATGAGCTACACAAACAACATGATATGGCGTCGAATTAAAAGGGTTTGTTTGGGATTTTCTACAAGACATCCATGGAGGTAGTCAAAAGTGAAATTTCCCAATAAAAATGGATAACCCTATTCCATACGTGTTGTTATTGTACCGATTTAACTTGATTTAAGCGATTTGTTTTAGGGAAAACCAAGATTAAAAAAAAATTGCTTAATCAAGTTAGATCGGTAAAATAATCACACCAGGAGCAAGCAACACACGTATGGAATAAGGTGATCCATTTTTATTGAGAATTTTCACTTTTAACTACTGGATGTCTTGAAAAAAATTTCATACAAACCCTTATTATTCGACACCATACCATTTTGTTTATGTGATTAATAGAGCGAGCTGGGGCTGCCTGTGGTTGGACATTACAACTGAGACAGAGTTCATTCTTTGATCGAGTTCGATTACGGAGCGATCGGTTACTTTAGCCGGTCGGGCCAATAAAGTGCCAAAGCAGAACCAAGGTTTTCTCTGAAGAGAAAAAAATTGTCGTTTTTCACTTACCATTCAAAATTCCATCCAATGAAAAGTTTGATCTGCTTCGCTACTACACCGCCAACAGCAAAATCGAAATTCTCATTTGACCTGTACCTTACAATAAATACATTTCCAGGCATACCCCATGATCCCCAATCAAGTTTTAGCCATACACACATCGTCATTTGTGACATATCACCATGGAATTTTGTTATCTTCACCTGGTCCCTTTTTATGCCATCATATTGCAAACGGACGTCATACGATACAGCTGGCGAAAAAGAAAAGTTTCAAACATTAGGTTGATCAACCGTAATCTGAAATACGAGGAAACACCTTTGATTGTTCCCCACCAGGGGGGAAGGAAACTCCCATATAGAGGAAGGTGGGGGTGGGAGGGGGGTTTGGTCGTCGGGAAAGGTACCAGTGGGAGACTCTTCTCGTCGAATTCACACCTAAGAGGTACTTAAACTGATGTCAGATATTTAACAATTATCCACTGAGGTTGAGGTGAACAGTGTTGGTTATTTATCGGTAAGGCAACCAGAATACTATCGAGCGTGATGAGACCAACATTAGCCGAACCGAGTACCAAAGTGATTCGTTAGCAGGATTGAAATATAATATTTGTTGGGTTTTGTAAGAGACTGCTGCATCCCTAATTGAGGTAAGAAATATACTTCGAGGTTATTTGGACTGGGTAGCGTTTAGAATAACGTCGAAGATCTAATCACCGTGTACTAAAGCTTAATTCATATCTAACTGCGCGATAATAAACAAAACAATTTTAACATACATTAAGGGATTTTATGAGTGATACTATTAGAAAAACTCATAAACACTGTTTTCCCATGTCCTACAACACAAAGAGCTCCAGCGAGCCGGTTATTCAGAAGTTATGCTTTGGACACATAGGCGAAGTAGAAGGCCATTTTGCGGTTTTGCTGGAAGGTGCAAAGCAAAGGATTATCTGGAGTTTGAGTCGCCAATCAGAGCGCGCGAAAAGCCCTTTTAACTGGTTAGGTATACCATTGTTTATTTCGCGTTTTAGACCTTAATGTTTTAAATTAAATAAGGACCTGTGGAGCTCAGGAAAGAAACGATAAATGTAATCGACAAGCTTTTCAAGGTCTCGAGGTGGAGATGGGGCACCTCCCAACAGAAAAATGTTTATGCCCAAACAATCTTGGAGAATATATTTATTTGCCAAAAATGAGCTAGTAGTTAGTACATTTCGTAGCCAAGATATTTCCGTTTCTTTTAACTCTTGCTTTGATTTCTTAATACCAATGTCCGAGCTTAAGTACAAGCCCTTCAAAAATAATGACAAAAAAGCGTCACAAAAGCGCTTTACAAAGCGCTTCTGTCTTATTAGTAATAATTGAAGCATCTTAGTGACCTCTTATAGAAGTCACGCCATCGCACAACAGGTCCACCCATGCCTCCTTCGCACTGCTTAGCTTCGTCAGCAATCTCGGTCTCTGTAAGCATTCTATTCCATAGGTAGAAGCTGGTCATGTCCACGGCTTCCGTTCTTTCACCTCCGCCAAGCTGTAACTTCCCACCTGCGGTTCTTGGACCCTCCCGATCTGAACAGAGTTGATATTTTACTTCCCATCCATCGTTGTAGTAACTGGTGTATCCTGAACTATGGGTTCCGTCCCATATGAGGCATATGTGATGCCACTGTCATTCATCAGGCGATTAGCCTCGAAGTTGCTTTAAAAAGGATGTGAATAAAATAATTCGCACGCATAAGAGTACCGTTCACGTATGCCAAACATTTCCAGTTCAAGAATAAATTTCTCTTTTATATTTAGTACTCATTAATTAGTGTGTGAATGAGCAATTCCCAGAGGAACAAAAAATCGCTATAGTTGTTCGGTTGATGGATGTACTTTTCGATTCGTTTAGAGCTTCTACTCTATTTTGTATGTCCGGAATTATTAGCAAAATAAACTAAGTGTCAACTTTAACGACTCAAGTATTGGACAAATCCCTTCACCTGCGTTGCCCTCTGGTAACTGGAGTGGCACCGCACAATGCCAACACGCCTTGGCAGACTTAGGCCACCCAATTACCAGCGGTAGTACGTTAAACTCCTCCCCCCTCCCCTCCCCACCCATTCTGAAGGTCACGTTAACTCCTCCCCCCTCCCCTCCCCACCTTACCACCCATTCTGAAGGTCATCTTTACCGGGCAAGATGAGTTAACAAAGGACTATTATATGGCACATTTAAAATACCATTTTTCTTGCAGGAGAAAACGGGTAATGCCGAGTGGGTAGCCAATTAAAATGCAGGATTTGGTTTATCTTGCCAGCTCGCGGAGTTACGCAAAGTAATAAATGTTGTAATAAAACAGTGCACGCTGCTTACCAGGTTTTCGCTCCATTACCAATCCCAAAGACAAGATTTTTATCATTATCAAGGGCTGCAAAGAAGCTGTTTGCTGTCAACTCATCATGAATATCCACGTCATAAGCGACAAGATACATTCGCTTGTTTGGGTCGTTCTTCCAGTCAGTTCTTATCCTTAACCACATGCACATGGTCATTTCTGATAAATCTGGGATGTCTTCCACGACAAATTGGTTCATTCCTAATGGCGGTTTTATCATGACATCAAAAAGTTCCCTCGCTGCAAATTTAAATAGGAAGCATTTGCTAAATGTTCAGACAGGAAAAACCTGAAGTGAATGAGCACTGCATGTGCATTCGCCAATGGACAATTTTTTCTTGATGTGAGTGCGAACATAGACTCTCTTTAGGACGTTCGCACTAATTGATTTTGCGCATCCTTACTGCGCACATAATTCATGTCACGTCACGGTACGTCATGCATGCGCACGCGCTGAGGAAACGTTTCAAACAAATATAGGGCTGGTAACCGTTGCCTAAACTTCGTTGATAGTTTACTCTCTCAAATGGTCGGTGAACCCTAATATTTTTTAATAGGGAGTTTTGTTTTGCGATTCTCGACAGATTGTAAAAAAAAAAGAATAAAAGTCAATGTAGAAAGTTTAAAAAATTGTAAGTTTTTGCCCACATGGCATCGAATCTTGCCATCTTTCGACTGCCAGGGAGAAAATTGCACTTCACGCATTTATTCGCGATATCTTTGGATAAACAGACACTGTCGCCATTGTCAGAATCGAAGGCCGATTAGGGTGATCAAGTTTCGGACATCTCATTTCCGAAACGACTTTGGTGACCCCCTCTCAACTTACATTTCTGACATGAGTAACCCATAAGTTCACAATGGTAAAAGTTTTAGAAAAAAGTCCATGTAAGAGGATTTACGCGCGAACGTCCTTAAGGCGTAAGGTTTGACTGAAGCCAGTCAGCTATAGTTATATTTACCGTTCGGTCAAAATATCGTCTCGACTGATACTCAGTACCTGGTATTTGTTGTTTTCATAGAAAATGTTAAGAAACTGTTTTGTTCTATTGCCCAAAATTGTACACATGGGTGCATTCTTTATAGCATGTTGTTGAGTACATGGCCTTCTCAGCCTCCACTTTCTTAGTATAAAAAATCTACAAAAGATTAAAAGGGGATTCGTAAATTCAGGGTTGCTACCTGAAGACGTGTGTAACGATGTTCAATTCGAGGTGAAAATGTAAGAAAACCACTGGAAGCGTATGCACTTTACGAAGTGATACGACGTCAGAATCTTGCTGGGAAAATGGTAATTACTACTTACTAAGCATTTACAGTGATAGCCCGATATAACGGAGCGCCAAAACGAGTCTTTGTCTAAAACCACCAAATCCATTCGCAAGTTTTGTCTACACGGTTCATTTTTATGGAAATCCAACTCAAGTTCAGATGAAAAGTTTTGCACAAGGAATCGTTTTGAATCAGAGACTACTCTGAAATAGTGGTCGTTACTTACGTGTCCGATCGCACATCTTTCTTCCCAGGTAAGGTATACTTACAAGGTGAAGATTATCATACAATGCAGAGAAACCTGTAAATTCCGTAAAAAAAACAGATAGTAAAAAACTGGAAGACGCATTTGATTAGACACTCAATCCCGCTGGCATATTTATATTAGACAGTCAATCATTCTGGCCCATTTTAAAACAAACAAAACTTTAAAATTTTATATCTATATTAAGTTATATACATGTGATTTAAATTTCCTATCTCTAACCGTCTATCGTTTAAATTTCGAGCAATGCTAATACTATTGTAACAAAGAAGCATAACAGAAAAAAGCTTCCAGATTCTATTATGGCTCCCTTGCCACCACTTACTTCTAGCAATTTATTTGACTTCCAAGGAAGTATATTTTGTACATCCTTCACATAACTCTTGTGAGGCCTGTTTATACACCCTTTTATAAGATTGTTTTTCCTGCCCAGGCTAAATATTCTTATTTTTCTTCCGATTTTAGGCTAAAAATATTCTTGCGAATATTCTTAGATTATTGCTTGTAACATCTCCGTGTTAGAAAGTTTGTTAGAAAGGTGTTTGTTGCCTAGATCTGAATACCATCTGGAAACCATGCATATGTATTACATGTACAGTTCATCGAACTTTCACTAACATTGAACATTTGGCTAGGCAACTCGCAAAATATCCGCGCGTATTATATGTTAAACCATCGAATAAGGTCTACTTCCGTTTAGAGAAAGGAAGAATTTTACACGGTTTAGTTATATAGAGCGTTTTCATATGACGTCACGGCAGCCATATTGGTGTTCCAAAAACAGAAACGGCGGTCATATTGGTGTACTAAGCCATTCCTCTGGGAATTTAACTCCACTTTTATGCAAAAGTCGTTTTTTGTTTTAGCAAACCAATATGGCCGCTGGTCACGTGAGTGAAAACACTCTATACATATAATTGTATTGTATTTACAAATTTTCAACAAACAAAATTATTACCTTTTCAAAATCTCAGCATCGGGTTTATTCTTAAAATATTCTTAAAATTTTTCAAATTTCAGCCTCGATGTTCTTATAAAATATATTCTTATAAAAAGAGTGTATGTTCATTGCCAAATGAAATGCTATATGCTAATTGAAGCTGTGAACTTGAATTTCATCAGGAAACTACCATCTAGTGCCAATTTAATATGTTATTTTCTTATTTAAGCTGTTTGGAGACAAAAAACCTTTTCCCCTTGCGTTCAATAATTTAGTCAAGGTAATGATATTAAAATTAACATTATTCAGTTCCCCCTTAAGAGTGGTAAAATTAAAAAAGTAGACAGCTTTCATTTAAACTACCACATAGTACCACAAATTAAAGGGTTTCTGTCATCTTGACCCTTAGAAAATTTGGACTATTAGCTTGGCTTTGGCATGGTCTCGGTCAGGGAGTGAACGCTTTAACACAGAGTTTGCATGTCAGTATGGTGAAACGTAGAAGCATAAACTATAAACTCACAGGAGAGTACAAGACTCATCACAAAAAGAATAAGTAAACTGAACCTCTTCATTTTCCTGTGAAAATAAAATAGAGCAAACGTGTAAGGGCTAAAATAAAACGCATTACGTTCAGTGGACCGAAATACAAGGACATTGTCACTAAAAAATAGTCAAAGAAACAAAGTAGCAGTTTGAGGTAACAATTAAAAGTCCGTGACTTTTACGGCCGGGATAATAAAACAAAGTATTTACGGTACACGGTCGACTTCCAGCAAGTGATTGGTATAATCGAATCTACCCCTCGATAAAATCCTTTTCTCAAATAATAGTTGCGTTTTGTGCACAAAAATAATACAATCACCCAGCTAATATCTAACATCGATAATCAACACAGCAGCGCAACGAACGTACCGTTTTGGTTCGTGACGACGAAGAAAATGCGAAATGATCAACGAACGTACCGTTTCGGTTCGTGGCAACGAAGAAAATCCGAAATGATCAACGAACGTAACGTTTCGGTTCGTAACGACGAAGGAAATGCGAAATGATCAACGAACGTCCCGTTTCGGCTTGTAACGACTAAGAAAATGCGAAATGACCAACGAACGTACCGTTTCGGTTCGTAACGACGAAGGAAATGCGAAATGATCCCATTGTTGATTTAGGAAAGAACGTGAACTGATTTAGCAGTAGTTTGGTCTATATATTATATCTCAGAATAACAAATACGTATTAAGTTTTATATACATTTCTCGCTTGCCGTAATTAGCAGAGCTATCACAAGCAGGGATTGAAGAAGTAAGTCATAACAAGAGTAAATGGTAATAGACTAGAACAATAACAAAATGACTATAAATATATAAAAATGGCTGAAGAATAAACAAAAGTTTCATATAAAGTGAAGAAAAAAAAAACAAGCTAACAAGAGAAACAAAATAATTAAGGAAAATAATGATTAACTAAAGTTGTCTTAAAGAAAGTCAATGGATTATGAGGCTTTCTTTTATGACGTACCAAACTGACCTGTTGTTAAACAAACATGCTATTCAAGTCACAGTAGGAAAAGATAACGGATCACCTGAAGCTACTGTTGCAACATTCGTACTTCAAAAGGGAACGTAACATCATAAATTACCTTACAAAACAATTCAATTGCACATCCTAGTTTACAGATACCAAAGCAACTTCTTTTGAACGTTAAAACTGGACATTCCTTATGAAAAATTTAGGTTCCCCGACTGGACAGCATCCACAGCATTTGTCCAAATTTTTTAAATGTAAAATTTCGTGAACTGAATCTGTTTCCTTCTTACATTTTTTAAAACTCCAGGCATGGCCTTTGGTCTCAAAGTGGCCAGACAAATCGGCAAAAAAATTTACGACTTCTAAAAACCACAACAACTGCCGAGTTGATTTTTGTACATACATTTGAAAAGGGAATTTAGGTGGCTATAATTTATGGAATTACAACATTAATTCCACATGAGATTTGTAAGACTCAAACCAACATATGGGAAAATAACATTAGAAGGGACTTTTAGAAGTCCGGGGATTTGTTTGAAGTCCAGCTACAACGTAAAGTCAATGGAAAAAAGTGAAACCCCTGTCCACCGGCCGCTTCAACGGTTAGATTTTCCCTTCTTCTAAATACAATAACCGAAGTTTTATTAAAAAAACCATTTATGTAATCTCACCACAAAATATAACTTACCAAAAGACGCTTCTTCTTTCTCCTGTACCTCTGAAATGAAGTCAATCAAAATATCGTTTTGCTAGAACAGGTTTTAAACTTTGTAAGCTAGGCTTTTGTTTATTTATTAATCAAGTAATACAATTTTGTATTGACAGTAACCAAAGCAAATTTAAACAGTGATAGGTGGTTTAACACCTTAATCTTCAACAGGAAAGGATTCTGGGTCGGTGACGCACCAAAGCGAACAATTTCATAAACCAACATCGAATATTTTGGTCCTTTGAGTGCGACACAATATTTGCTTTTTTTTCTTTTTTCCCTTAATGTCTCTAATTAGTGCTAAAAGCGTTTTAGCGTCAATGTAATTCATTGATAGATTTATTAGGTCTATAAGTGAAGTGAAATTAAGGAAGGTATGTCGAGTAACCTTTCAAAATTAACCGAGCGCGTCGTTAACACAAATTCTAACAATGTGTGCTCCTTTTACAAGCAAATCCTAAAATTTGAAGAAAATTAAGAAACAAGGCGTGACACGTTTTGGTAAACAAATAAAGAAAGCAACGCCAGGCAATTTTATAAAATACAAAGCTGATTTTTTTTTTACATTTCATAAGGCAGTATGACATGGCTATAGCCTTTTTATATGCCTTACCTTATAATCATTGCTATGCAGTAGGCAGACATAATAACTTATTTTAAAGAGCACGGGATGTCCCGACTGATTTTTAAAAGTCCTCTATCCTTATTTCCAAATTATAGATCAACAATCTTGAACACATTATTGTACATGTAATGCACATGGCCAAGATGTGACTGGTGTTGGTTTTGTAAAGTAGTGGAGTGCATGTATGTGGCATGAATCTACCATGCTCCCTAAATGAAAATATAGAGATTTTAAAGGAGCATCCCCAACCCTTAATTTATCTTCCTCTCCTTGCGGATGATCAGCTGAGGTCCTAGTCACTATCTAGCCCCATTGAGGATAATCGGCCGAGATGAGGTACAAATCTATTATGATAAGACCATATACCTATCAGAAGTATAATCTCAAACCATCTTACCAGTTACCATTTCATTGCTTGCTTTAGTGCAGTTAGGAGGACTTTCTACATGTACAGTGTGTATATGTTTTGTTTTCTTTGTTCTTTTTTTTTCAGGGGGGAGGGGTGGTGGCAACAAACTAGAGGAATAGCTGTGGATAACAGGGAGGACCATGTGCAGTGAATTTGTAACATTAATCTAATTGCATCTTTTCTTAGTTTTATTTTGCAGGGGATAGGATCTACTGAAACAAATGCTATGGTTGTATGCAGGATTTGAGAAATAAAGACCGACTGCCACCAGCTACCAGTCTAGTAATTTGCTGGCGGAAAGTATTTCTAAGGGACGGTTCATTATTTATGGGGATGACCGGGTCGAATAATCCAAAATAACTTTTCGTTTTTTCCTAATGCCCGTTGTAGCATCTGACATAATTTCTTAGCCCATCCTGACTCATTTTAAATTTTTTAAAGCCCCGTCAATGGAAATAATACTTAAGTTGACACATTGTGTAGATTGGTTAAACTTTTTCCGGCAATTGGTTAGATATTTTTCCAACTCTGAAACAAGTAGTTTTTTTTTTTGTTTCCCGACTGTACTAATATAAGCCAGGTATACTCTCAGTCTTTTGTTTTCCTGCACAGTGCATCCCCTTGCTTTGATATTGCCCTGAATTTTCAAATCCTGTAAATGTGACTTTTTTTTCCAGAACCCGGTCATTTTGCTTTTAAAATACCCATAACCCATAGTTCCAGGAACCAAATTTTTCATGACCCAGTCACTTTTTATCTGACCCAGTCATCCCCATAAATAATGAACCGTCCCTAAGCGTGTCATTGGATTTGGGTATTATAAAATGAAAACTGTTATTTTATACATAAGAGGAAAGCTATAGTTTCACAAGCAATGTGGAAAAAACAATTTTGTGTTGCTCAGCTTTGCAGATGCTTTAGGGACTTAAACAAAAAAAATCATAATTTATATGTAAGACTCAAAAACATCCAAACCAACTGGCCTAAACTGAAATACATGTAAATATCAGATGTGACAAAATTAATGAAAATGTATCAAATTGACCAGGTAAAACTATACCAGATTTTTACAGTACTTCAAACTGATTATCTATATGTCTGCACACAGTGTATACCTATGATGCTGCAATATTGATAAGCTGTAAAGCTGCGCATTTGCATTGTATGCGAGGGCACTAATTCTAAATATAACTATTTTTGGCAATACTGCAGACCAGTTAAAGCTTTCAAAACATAAAAAAAGAAAGATTTTCTGGAGGATCTTTGTGGATCTTATATGTGGCTCTTCCACAGAATTAATATTGTTGCAGCAGTTCCTTAGGTTCCTGCTAGGATCTTAGGTTCCTGCTAGGATAATAAATATTTGTAATTAATTTTTAATATTTATTATTTATCTATTTCACTGAAAAGCCCCATGGGGACATGAAATAAAATGTATGGATGTATATGTATGTATGTATCTTGCAACAATCCTCAGGGGCCAGCCCCTCCCCTCCCTCTCAAGATCCTTTAAAAAATGTTTGCCTTTTTTATCACAAAGATCTTTGCTACAATCTTTGTACAGCTGTATAATAGAACCTCTCCATATCAGGGCTTTTAAAGATATTGAAGAACACTCGTTTGAGATCTTTGGCAGATCCTTGAATTGAAGATCTTAAAAAACCTGGAAGGTGTTTCTCCATGTGAGCACTAGTTCACTTGTGCTGGATCAAATAAAACCAAGGGGCTATAATAATATTGCACCTTAAGCTTGTTATGGTGGTCAAACTTTACTGACCTTCGACTAATTTTCAATGCTAAAAATGTCGAGTATTTTTTTATGGGCATTATATGGATTTTATATTGAGCAAATGTTTGAACATTATAAACATAAACTATGCATGTAGTAATAATAAGCACTGAATATATATATAATGGGGATGTTGTCAGGATGTTTTTTTGTTTGTTTTGATAACTAGATGACAAAAATACTGAATATAATTTATATTTTGTAATTGAACTCTAACACCTGTAAATGACAGACACTAATTTTATGAAGACAATAAACTGCAAGGCTGACACTACGTAGAAATGAAAAGCCTTAACGGGACAACGACATGATAGAGTCCAAACTGAAAGCCAAAAATGCAAACTCTGGACAGCTGTTTCGACCTGATTGGGTCTCGTCAGCAGAGTGTATGCCACACAGAATAGAACAACTAGCTTGAAGACAGTTGTCTATAAAGTGCTCGCTGGTAATGGCAATCCGAGAGGGCTCAAATTCGAAAGCCCGCCCATTGACAACAGCCGCGTGACTATTACTCAATAGGTCAAGAATTCGAAATATCATGTCGTTGTCGCGATAAGGGAAGTGAGGATAGCCAGAACTATCCGTACACTGAAAACATGGACAAAGCCATGTGAAAACAACACTGCAAACATGGACAAAACCATGTGAAAACAGTGAAAATGTACAGCATGAAAATTAGAGCTGTCAGTAGCTCCTACGTACACCAGCAGCATTTTCGTCCGCGGTCCCTTGCTTTCATTTGTCATTACTAATTTTATGTACCTTTCAATGTACACTGGTGAACATCTCTCAAGCTTATGATAATTTACTGATTGTTATTCTTATTACTCCACTGAAAAGTGTAGCACACTTCTCATATACAGTGGAACCCCGTTAATACGGCCACCAACGGGTCATGGAAATTTGGCCGTATTAACGGGGTGGCCGTATTAACGGGGTATGGTTAAATTTCATGACTGGTCTACCTAGGGTACTAGGAAGCCGCAACTTTCGTATTCATTTGCATTTTTGCACACACAATGAATTAATCGCTTTGTAATTTAGTCAAGGGAATCTTACTGACTGTCAAGTTTATTCAGTTTCTTTTAAACTGTTGTTTGATTAGTTGCAATTGGTGATTAGTTAACCACAAAACCACAGAGATCAATGGCACGACAAGTTACAGTTTACAAGTATCATTCTGTATTGTTTCTCAAGTACTGTATTTGTTTTGTTTGATCAATTATTAATTGTATTTGGTTAGAGTGGCCGTATTAACGGGGTAAAATTGTAAAGGATTATACAGGTTGGGATTTCAGAATGTGGCCGTTGGTTGTATTAACGGGGTGGCCGCATAAACGGGGTTTTATTATAAGAAAATGTATGGCCATTTCGCCGGGACAAAAAAGGCTGGCCGTAATAACGAGGTGGCCGTATTAATGAGGTGGCCGTAAGGCGGGGTTCCACTGTATTTCAATCTGGAGTTGATTGATCCACCTATTACATGTACATGAGGTATTTTTCAGTAGACTGAGGTTAATAAATGTACAATTTGTACAGTGGTGTTCAGGCAGGGCTCAAGATAAGTCCCATCAAGTCATGCAGGACAAGTAGATTTTTGTGCCAGACAACACATAAGTACCCTTTCCTGCTCACTTACTCAATGGGCAAGGGTCCAGGCAAGTTGTCTCACTGATACATCATAAAAAATTAAACTACGACGGGCATACAACTGCCCTGGGAAAGTAAAATGTGAGAGCTACAAGTAGCTACTTGTCAAATTAAAAAGGCAAGCTAGAAGCCCAGTGCTTTAAGAGCCAAAATTTGACTGGTTTTATAAAGTGTACAGTCATATACATGTACTTAGCTGTTACTTGTGCACATTTAGCAACTCATTGTGGCAGTCCTGTACATGAAGGTGATATGTGATCTTCGCAGTGAATTTCCAATTTAAGCAATTGGAATAAAGAAGCCTGAAAAAAAAATCAGGGCTTGATCAAGCAAGCCCTGATTTTTTTTCAGGCTTCTTTATTCCAATTGCTTAAATTGGAAATTCACTGCGAAGATCACATATCACCTTCATATATATCCGCAGTTCACATATGAATCATTTCATATACATTACATCAGTCCTGTACATGTTTGTAACTCTCTGAGTCAGTTAAATGTCATATTAATAGCCAACTCTAGTTGATTCTATACCCTGTTGTATTTATTTTGGACATTTTTCAGTTTGCTTCTAAAACTGGCTGCCTGCCTTTTTTTAACTCTAGTTATTTCAGGTAGCCATATCATGCGGATCTCCTCCCCCCCCCCCCCTTCTCTCTCTTTTATTACATTGTAAAATATCTCTAAATTATGTGAACTGAATGGGGAAATAGAACTTGTCTTTGTTGATTGCTACCCAAATTTATTTTCAAGTCAAGTGGAGTTTATAGACTAAAATATTCATCACTCCCTGCACTGTCAATTCAAGAATTATAATTAAGAAATAAAGTTTTGTCCATAAATAGTACTCACGGGTAACAAAAGAAGTCAACATTTACATGTGGATATCCAAC
Source organism: Meandrina meandrites (assembly GCA_963693305.1). Taxonomy (NCBI): domain Eukaryota; kingdom Metazoa; phylum Cnidaria; class Anthozoa; order Scleractinia; family Meandrinidae; genus Meandrina; species Meandrina meandrites. The sequence continues at coordinate 23,650,045 of OY855905.1, read as the reverse complement.
CCTTCACCTAAGAGCAATAAAAGAATACATTATGAAACTAATTTCAATAATCAACTTTTGTCCTTAATATTACATGTATCATAATTAAAACCCTTAACTAAAACTGGCTTTTATTTATTTGCACCATTCAAGTTTAGTTAACTCAAAACTTACCATGTTCCAGATAAGCAATTCACTTCAATAACAATAAGCTGCAAGGAGGGGGGTATAGGTGGGGAATTTCAAATAAGCTGAGAAAAAATATTAAAATGTCCCAGCTCATGATTAGGGCATTATTTTGTGGATGGTCAAAAAAGGTGCCAGGCATTGCTATCAAATTTCCTACCTACTGTAAGTCTGGCCTCAACCCCTATCCCTTTCCTGCTGTTGCTTAACATTTAATAGGTGCATAATTTACACATAAAAGAGATAAGTTTACATAGGCTGCAGGGTTCTCACTAATTTTTCAAGTAGGAGGGAAGAATAAAAAAGCAGCTGAGGCTCAAACTCGTAGTGCCGGGGGGGGGGGGGGGGGGGGGAATTTTCCTGCCCCCTGGCCCTTAGTGACCGCTCTGCTTTGGCTGACCACTCAAGTCTCATGGTTTTGCCATGAGACTCACAGTTTTAAGTGCAATCTCATGGTCTCACACTGAGACACAAAAATCTCAGATTTACAAGCTGATAAGATATAATTTCCTTGTATATTTTCATTTTTGGCTTCCTTATGTATAAGGTGATCACCTTGAGCCAATTCTTTAAATTTCATAGTTGGTAAAGTCTGTTTGCTAGATGCACAATCCATGACCATATTTAGAGGACATATGCCAACAAATGTTACTATTGCCATTCTCCCACATTCTGGTAATGTAATGTCAAAATGTGGACATTGAAAATGAATATTCATGAGTGAGTGTATTGAGACTGCAAAACTAAAATTATTTTGTGTTGCAAAGGTCATGAACACTTTCTCTTGATTAGCACCTGGTTTTTGTCAATTTTTTTCCCCTGGCTGATTATCTCCCAGTTTTCACTAAAATCTCAAGGTTTTTTTTTACATTGATCTCCAGGTTTCCAGTGCTTCGAGATATTTGAGAAGTCTGGAAATCATACACTGCAAGATGGCTAGGCATATAGTTTGCTGCCTCCTTTTAAGAGATGATATTACGCCACCAAACAAAAGGTAACTCCAAGGTCATGTGCGACCAGTGGATTGGGGGTTGGGGGGGGGGGGGGGAAGTTGAGAAATCGACTTATGAAAGATTTATTCACTGCCAACATATCATAAAATTCATGTATTGATTTTTAAAAAAAATGTATCAACACCTCTAAGATACACGTATATGTAACAAACCAAGAAAATACACACTGTAAACTTACCTTGGCACAGCTAGCGCTCAAGAAACGTCTAAATAGCCAAGTAACTGAAGAAAGTCAGCAAAGGTATATAAAGAACTACTTTTCTATGGTAGTGGAGGTAGTTGAGAGGTAGTTAGGAATCGGAGTCTGAGTTGGTAGTAGACTCAAACGATTCAAACGTTTAGGATGCCATCTCTTGATCACTAATGCTTTGAATGCTGGCTCCATAATTGGCATTACTGACTGTAAAGTAAAGGAGAAAAGTATCGAGTTACTGCTTAGCACCAAACTTTGGAAACTTTGTCTAGTTTATGATCTATCAAAATGCTGTCAATGTTTAAATCTGTAAGTCGTGCACGGGTACGATGACGGTTATGACCATTACTAAATTACTCGATTTAAAGAGGAAGCCACATCAGCTCCAGCTGGTCTTAATGCGGGTCCTTTGTCCAGATCAAAGGTGAATTTGGAGCTAGTTTTTTCAGGAGAGAGAAAAACCGGAGAAACTGGAGAGAAACCCTCGGAGGAAGCACGAGAGACAACGACTAACTCAATCAACATATGGCACCCACTCCAGAAGTCGTGAAATATTTTTATAATGTATGATATGTCATGTCAGCCAGAATATTCTGTGTGTTACATGTGTAACAATAAATAATAGTAATAAAAAAACAAAAAAAAAGTACTTGCACCCATCAGTGTCAAAGGGATATGGAAAATCAAGCAAATATCTCCATGGTAACCAGTGCTACCTTAAACTGTATATCGGAAACTAAATTTTGTGCGAAGCAGCTGGGTAATTGATCCCAGGTTTTCGGTTACTGGTAACTATTCTCCAGGGCTGAGAAACAATGGCGATATAGCAGTTGTAAAACCAAAACCAAAGAAATCACTGTGGCAAAAAAAAGGACATAGACAATCCAGTGAACCAACCAAAACTCAAAGCAAATACATGTAGCCGACACGAAGCACAGGAAAACGTGCGCGAGCATGACGCAATTGGTTTCGATTTTACTTGGTTGAGAAACTGGCGCGAGTTTTTTGAGCCAATCACTGACAGCAGGTAATGCAAAACCAAAGCAAACGCGAATTACTTTCTACACTCAAGTAAAAACCACTCTATCTCGTGGTTTAATATTCTTTTAAAATCCTCATTTTGATAATTAAGTTATTTGGGCTTTTTTGCCAATCATGCTACGTCGTTGCATTGCCCGTGAAAGCTACTGTATTTCAAATATATTTTGTGGCCTGTTACTCGAGACGGAACCTTATTTACCTCCTTCGCTTTCTAGGTCTTTAGTCCTGGGGGGTGGGGGGAAGTTGAGAAATCGACTTATGAAAGATTTATTCACTGCCAACATGTCATAAAATTCATGTATTGATTTAAAAAAAAATGTATCAACACCTCTAAGATACACGTATATGTAACAAACCAAGAAAATACACACTGTAAACTTACCTTGGCACAGCTAGCGCTCAAGAAACGTCGGCTAAACTGTAGAATACCGGGCCACTAATTTGCATCTCATTGAATTTGAATAGTTCCTTTTGTTTCTATATGCTTCGTTCTAAAAAGCGTTCAGAGATATGTTAATAAGTGGCCCGGTATTCTAAAATCGCTCCGAAACGTCTAAATAGCCAAGTAACTGAAGAAAGTCAGCAAAGGTATATAAAGCTGCATAATCTTTCGCCATAAGCTCATATGAAAAGAAGAACAGAAATTTCATAGTTCAGCCTCAGTGTCTGAGACCATGGCAATACCCATTTTGAACAATGTAAGCTTACTTTTTAGGGCAAAAACATAAGCTTATCTTGTTGGAGGCATTTTGCCACACAAAAATTGACTTGGAAAACCTATGGCGTACAAACCTTGACTCGACTTGTGTCAATCTGAGATGCGTTGTAACAGAATTCCATACAGATACTAAAAGATGAAGTGTTTCTTTGTTAAAAGTCTTAAAACAGTGAATACGAAGTGGCACGTTACATGTAACTCAATGTTTTCCAATATTGAATTCGAAAGAAGCGCCAAAACATGTCAACGTGTTCAAGAAGAATCCTGTTGTCCATTAGTACCCAGAGCCTTTCGGCCACAGCGTGAAGCAGACACATAAGCATGACGGGAAATCACCCCGGTTAAAAACCTGTGACGGTTAAAATTGGTAAAACACGTGCTTTAAAGAAAAAAAAAAATAGTATACGGCACAACACACTAAAGGGGAAGAAGAAGACAAAACGCATCCGATCAGGTGAACGAGCCTTTAACTGGTATCAAGCAACCGATGCGAAAAGAGAAAATGCCTACCAGGCGACCGTAGCTCAAAATCAGGGAGTAAAAAGTCAGTGAACAGTCTACGTCCTGGTTTGGACTAAATAATGTTACACAGGCCCGTAGGGTGAGGGGGTTCGAGGGGTTCCAACGAGTCCCCTAAAATTTTTGAAGTCGGCATTTTTGGGAGGTTTTAATTTTAATATTTTGAAATATTTGTGTTTTGACAAGCTGTCTAAATCGACACACTCATTTCTGAACATTTCAGAATTTTTTTAGAATGAAAATTACTTTCTGAATATTGAAGAAAAATGCATCCCACCGCAGAAATGATCTCAAAATGCAGGAAATGGCACTTGAGAGAACCTAAATTTGCAAAATATCCTGGGGGGAGGGGGGACATGCCCCAGACGCCCTAGAGGCTCGCGCCTTCGGCGCTAAAAAATACCTCCCAAAACATGAAAGAATCCCCCTAACCAGAATCCACCCTACGGGCCTGTTACAGTCGAGCCTCTATAATACAGTCATCTCCATATTACGGACAGTTCACGAGACACTGTGATGTAAACTCTACGCTCTTCCATATCCCTTTGGTGTCCCGTCACATACTAACCTTTGAGGAGGGTCCTCAAAATCACACAAGCTATAAAACGACAGTAAACACTATAGTTATAGTGACTTTATTGAAAGTTGAAAAACGGGGGGAATGTTTGCCCAGTCACCCGAGCCAAAGTCTCATGTTAAAAGCGTTCAGTTAAAACAAAAACCGTCGCTACAGGAAAGTTATTATAAAAAGCAATGGAATCGAATGGAAACTAGCGCTACTTTTCTACGCGTAGTGGAGGTAGTTGAGAGGTAGTTTAGGAATCGGAGTCTGAGTTGGTAGTAGACTCAAACGATTCAAACGTTTAGGATGCCATCTCTTGATCACTAATGCTTTGAATGCTGGCTCCATAATTGGCATTACTGACTGTAAAGTAAAGGAGAAAAGTATCGAGTTACTGCTTAGCACCAAACTTTGGAAACTTTGTCTAGTTTATGATCTATCAAAATGCTGTCAATGTTTAAATCTGTAAGTCGTGCACGGGTACGATGACGGTTATGACCATTACTAAATTACTCGATTTAAAGAGGAAGCCACATCAGCTCCAGCTGGTCTTAATGCGGGTCCTTTGTCCAGATCAAAGGTGAATTTGGAGCTAGTTTTTTCAGGAGAGAGAAAAACCGGAGAAACTGGAGAGAAACCCTCGGAGGAAGCACGAGAGACAACGACTAACTCAATCAACATATGGCACCCACTCCAGAAGTCGTGAAATATTTTTATAATGTATGATATGTCATGTCAGCCAGAATATTCTGTGTGTTACATGTGTAACAATAAATAATAGTAATAAAAAAACAAAAAAAAAGTACTTGCACCCATCAGTGTCAAAGGGATATGGAAAATCAAGCAAATATCTTCATGGTAACCAGTGCCACCTTAAACTGTATATCGGAAACTAAATTTTGTGCGAAGCAGCTGGGTAATAGGCCATTTCCGAGTTACCTTTTGCCTCTGTATCAAAACGAGTCTACGTGCGAAACCAGTCATATGAAAATGCGCATCACCTCACGTCTATTTTCATGCAAATCAAACTCATTTTCATTTGAATGATTTCGCACGAGGACTCGTTTTGAAAATGAGGCAAAGGGCAACTCGGAAAAGGCCTATTGATCCCAGGTTTTCGGTTACTGGTAACTATTCTCCAGGGCTGAGAAACAATGGCGATATAGCAGTTCTAAAACCAAAACCAAAGAAATCACTGTGGCAAAAAAAAGGACACAGACAATCCAGTGAACCAACCAAAACTCAAAGCAAATACATGTAGCCGACACGAAGCGTGGGAAAACGTGCGCGAGCATGACGCAATTGGTTTCGATTTTACTTGGTTGAGAAACTGGTGCGAGTTTTTTAAGCCAATCACTGACAGTAGGTAATGCAAAACCAAAGCAAACGCGAATTACTTTCTGCACTCAAGTAAAAACCACTCTATCTCCTGGTTTAATATTCTTTTAAAATCCTCATTTTGATAATAGTTATTCGGGCTTTTTTGCCAATCATGCTACGTTGTTGCATTGCCCGTGAAAGCTACTGTATTTCAAATATATTTTGTGGCCTGTTACTCGAGGCGGAACCTTATTTACCTCCTTCGCTTTCTAGTTCTTTAGTCCTGTTTTTTGTAATAACCCTTTGGTACAGGAACATCACCAGTTCATACAGTAGGACTGCTCCAATGAGCGCTGCCAGAAAAATTGACAGCGCAATAACAATGGAGTGAAATGCTGGAGAGTTACCACCAAGAACAATCACATCATTATTGCCCATGACATCGGACAGTTTCTCCTTGAAAACGAAAAAACAAAACAGGTCAATAATATGAAGATTGTGTTAGTTGGCCGGAGCTGGGAACAGTCTCACCTGGACTGGTATCTAGTCTTTGTCCAAATCTAAACATAAAATCTGCGTCCACAAAAAGCTACGAAATTAATGTTTACCTCCAGTAGTTGTTTTCAAAGGCAAAGTGCAGTATGGGGGACGCATGTTTGTAATCTGTACAGACAAAGAGTGCCATATTGCGCTAATCTTAAATTCAACTTATTGTCTTATCAGAGATAAGTAAAGATTAAGCACACTGACATTGCCCAATCAGAAGGAAGTTAAGATTGCAGGCACAGTAAAAATTCAAAGCAACTGCACTGAAGTCGAAACACCCACGTGAAAATGAAAATCAATAACCCGATTTGACGATGTTTAAGAAACAACACAACAGAAATCAACACAATATCGCTTGGCGATACCTCTATCTCATCCATATACTCTTTTATCAGGGTGTAAACATCTTCTCTGCGATGCAAGATAAGATTGCGAATACAATCTTCTGCTGGCCAAGCAAAAATGTCACCCTTTTTAAATGCGAAGCCGTATGATCGGATTCTTTGAATCACTTTGGCCACGTACAATCTTGAATCGCTGATCTGCTCCATGTAATGCAACCCACTGTACATCTCATCCAGCATCCCTGTGACGGTCCTCTTGTGCACAAGCGCCTCGTGCATATCATCAAAACTGTCGAACACTAAAAAAAGGTCAGCTTTCTTAGTAATCTTGTGTACGTTTTTTTACAAGGAGGCTCTGCTCCCAGGTCGTAACCTTTACTGATTCATATTCCATTTTTTGACAGATATAGAAAGGAAGCCGTTTCATATACTGTAGAGGGGTAACTCTTTTGTGTTCACAGTAGTCACACTGCTTCCCTTATCTATACCCTTGGAATGAACCTTTAGAGATCTAATCTGAAAGGCCCTTTCAAATATCTAAATGGCAGTTTTCCCTGCTTCTCAGTGAAGACAACGGTAAGCTAGTAGAAAATACTAATTTCTCTTATTGCTTAATATAAGATTGCTCTTATAATTTTCCACATGTGGATACGCTTCATTTGCCTTTTTGTAGTTCTTTTTTGTCTTAATCGCATGTAAATTTAGGTCAACAACAGCAGTAACTACGTACCCTTTGGATTTCCTCCGCGTTTGATAACTTCTTGGAATGCTGGACTTCCCTTCAATACAGCTATCTGTATTTTAAAGGAAAGGTAATTCAGTTCAATCTCAGCATACCTCCAGATATGTCCAAGACTGAACACTAATGAGATGCACGTTTCTTATGAAAGGCATCACAAAGTGTCCTCATTAATAAATATTCACCAAAACACACCTAATTCTATCAAATATGAAGTAATATGGAGATGTCAAATAACCCGGTCAAATATGAAGTACTTATTAAACAATGCTTGCGTTCAATCCTTCTAGTTACCTTTTTCCCCACCATTTGCACATCTTGACCAACTGTCCAGGCAAGAGCAGTGGTGAGGGTAGCTGTCATTACAGAACACACCGTGAGGCCAATTATGATCCAAACAATACAGAACAACCGAGCAATTATCGACTTGGGAGCTTTGTCACCGTACCTTGATTGAAAAAACGCAAATATAGAATTATGGCGAGGCTATTTCCGAGTTTTGGTGAGGAGGGCCACTTTAACTCCCTTAATTCCTGTTAAACGTTTCAATTAATTAATGCATTAATCAATAAATGTCAACGGACCTCAACGGGAATTAATCAATTAATCTTGTGAAGTGGGTAGGGGGTTGGAGCACCTGACTATGCACACGGGGTAAACGTGAAGTATATCTTCCTTACCTTTAAATAAAGAAGGCTATATATTTATTTATGAACTAACTCAGATACTACGCGGACTCTGATTAGTTAAATTGGTCAAAAACCCATGTTCTATTGTGACCTATTGTGCCGGTAAACTCCCGCTTCAGGCCATGGCAACACTACGCTCACCGTAATCAAAGGAACGCAGAATCAAACATATTAGAAGGAACACAGTAAACAGTTACCATTTCACCGGGCTGAAATAATATTGATAACATGGATATCTTTTCATTTGACATTTTCTTAGTAAGAAACTCTTTTTAAAAGGAGAAAAGCTTCTTCAAATTGGCCGCGATGAAAGCTTACTTGAATTATTTCGATGGCAGAAACTCACGCTGAGTGCATGTGCATGAACTGATTCTAGATTAATGATTATTGTTTCATAATTTATTTTCCGAGTTCAGTGGCTCATAGCCACTTTTATTGTCTTTCATTTTTGCTCGCTATAGTTTGATCTCTCACTAAATTAAAAGGCTTGTGCGTCGGCAGTGAATTTGTTTTCTTTGTTTTCGCATAGGCGGCCTCAATTTGCCAACTACAGAATGCTGGCGCCATTTTGCTGAACAATAAATCTGAAATTAGATAAAAACGGGAGTTTTCAAAAAACAGTATGGTATTTACTTTTTTAGAGTGGTTCAAGGAGATAACGAATCTCATGTATCTACCAAGACTCACTTACCCAACCGTTGACATGGTAACAAACGCCCACCAAAATCCGTCAAATGCTCCCCGATGAAAACGACGAGGAAATTCGTCTGAGTTCCATGAAGTATCCTGCAGCAAGAAACCAAACTCATCTCAAACAGACATTTTAAATCCAAAAATCAATCTAAATTTTCAACGCAAAAGCGATAGCAGCTGTATATAAGAAGAAATTTAACCCTAAAAGCAAAGTGTAGTGCAAAGGATCAACACGCATACAGTTCTGATCACCCAGCTATATGTAAATATAGATCTAGCTGTGGAACTTCACTGATATATCATTTGCTAAATTCTCAGGGGTTGTCATCTCAAAAGGATCAGGGCACTGCAACGCGGGGGAAAATGGTGTAAAGTATAAGCCATATTTCAAACGCTAAACCGCTTTGGTCGTTTTATGAGTCTACAATGCCGTTGTACTTCGTTCTATCGTAAATACTATGTACCACTTAGGAAAGTTTAGCCTGCGAACGCAGACGTATTTCCGGCTGTCGCTTGTCTCCGCCGAAAACTAACTTAGTTTTCGGCGGAGACAAGCGACAGCCGGAAATACGTCTGCGTTCGCAGGCTAAGGAAAGTTGGGAGCTGAACGAAATTTGTGTGAGTCGACTGAAAGAGATCTACAAATTTTCGCTCCAGTTCAAACTTCTTTCCAGAACCAAATAAAGAAATGAACTATAATAACATTTACTTCGCATTTTTCACTTCTTCACAGATTGCCAATTGGGTCAGTGTGACTAGCGAAAGTATAAAACTACCATCCCATGGAAGGGATTGACGAGTGTTGAGTGTCTGTAAAGGTATGCATTTAGCCTCATAAACTGTTCAACGATTTAGCTGAAGTAAAGCATTAGATCAGAGCCTGACTTACAAGCGCCCAGACACAAATACCAGATATTGCGCATAACAGCAATGAAATCAACATGACCGGCCATTCGTTAGCTATGGCTCTCCACACAATTTGTTTGCCATTTTCTTTCGCGCTGTTCTTGTCCGCAATTAGGATCAATACGGGCGACTCAAGAACTTTGATGAATCCCAAACCTCCGGCATAGGTGAAGTCTAAGAACTCATTTTTGTCTCGTGTCGTCATGACGTTGTCATGACGACACGAGAATATGCGAGGGGGAGAAGGTGCATTCCAAGGTGCATTCCATGCGCGTTTCCTTTGTGAGGCCGCGGAATTTTCCCGCCATGTCAATATTTTTCCCGCCATGTCAAGATTTGCTTTGTGAGGCCGCCGGATTTTGTGCGTGCTGTGAAAGAACAAATAATTTTTGTTTATAAGTAGGAGTTCAAAAATATTGCTGCATTGAAAGTTTTTTGCTTTTCTGCTGGTTCATTGTAATCGTTTGTCGGTTGGGAGTGTTTATTATAAATGGCTTTTTAGTTGAACAGAATTGAACTTTAATTTAAGGGAAAATCACGGCGTAGAATGTAAAGCAGTGAAAGACATGTATTAAATTTGAGCAGTTTTATTAGATGAAATTTTTGTACATTTTTTAAATGGAATGGTTGAGACATTTAGGAGAGAGTGTTTGATTTATGAACTTGCAGCGAACGCAAATTCTTAGTGGTCCAACAGGCAATATAAATGGAACAGAAATAAGGCCCCTTTTAGCTGGCGACAGTGCCTATTCACAAACGAACTGGCTAGTGAAACCCTACCCGGACAGAGGACGCATGACTCAGGAGCAGAGAAAGTTTAAAACCTAAAGTTCGGTGCGCTAAGATCTGTAGCTATATAGTGGGACGAGCGTTTGGCATGTTGAAAGTTCGTTGGAGAATTGCGTTGAAAAAGGTTGGACAAAAAACGAGCATCCTAAAATTAAAAAGACTATGATTGCTACGTGAGTTTTGCACAACAATTGTATGTATCGTTTCAATAACAGAAGATAAACGATTAGATAAAGACAATTATTTTGATGCTAAATCTTTAGAAATGTCAACTATGGCGTTTGTTTGTTCCATTTGCCTGCTCTGAGCGTCTCGGAACATTTCAGCTGATCGTTCAAATCTTGCGTTGTCCTGTTCCATACTCTTTTCACACATTTCAATAAAAGAACTCTGCATGCCAGTCTGGAGTCGTACTTTCTCGCCTTTCTTTACTCTGGATGTTGAAATAGGGGAAGCCTTCTTTAATTTTCTGAATTCCATCTTCTCCAGTCGAGCGAGATCGCTGCTTGAACTGCAGCTTGAACTCGTACTCTAGATTCTGCTGCCGTTTCTTCGCCTGCTGTAGCATTCTCTGGCTTTCTGGACACCTTTCTTTATACGAAGAATAGATATCGTTCCAGATTGTTATATTTTTCTTTGTAAAACTCCCCACAGCTTACTGAATTTGGGGGCCCACGCTTCAAGAAGTTCGTGCGTTTCTTTCTCAGTCCTGTCAGCAGACTTAACGCGAGGTTTTTTCGTTTTGTGTTTGCCGTAGCAAGTACTTCGACATCACTTGCAACTGAAGACTGAGGCGATGGCATGCTTCTTGCCAGTAGAATTGGTGATCATCGAGAAATGTTTATCAGTACGCCGAGATAAAATCATTTTAAGTCAGCTGCGTTAGGGGGCTAAAAAAAGCCTTAAGCTTGACTTATCTTACAAACATCTCAAAAGTTAAAGGGCAACTCTTGGCTAGAAAACTACATTTCAGTAAAAGCTTCCGAATGTTTCCAAAATTACACAGGAAGCAAAAAATTTGAATTCAGAAGCTTTTTTTACCGGCTAATTTTAACGTAAAACTTCGTATTTTACGTGACATTTCGCCATGGATGCTTCGATTATGATCACGAGATGTGATACGTCACAGGTGTGGAACCGCAACAAGTCACGAACATGGCTGACTCAAATTCTTGCAGTGAGAGCTCAAGTTCTGCTAGCGACTCCACTGATTTTTAGAGAGCTATAGGAGGGGATATGTCAGGGGATAATTAAGAACCTTCTATGGTATTTCAACCCTGGCGTTTTGAGCCTCCAGGGAAAAACAGCGAGACAGAGAAAGGGAGTTAAATATCGAACCTCCTTACCGCCGACGGCGACGAATGGTGAGTGAATTGAAGTCCTAAATGTACAGTTTCTTTCTCTATTACCTCGGCCAGTTGTTTGTGAGCTAAGTCAAACCTGAAAAGCCTTGTTATTATTTGCATGTACGCGAGAAGCTTAATTAAACATGCTTTTATACAACCAAACTGTTTGCTGCATTTTGTTGTTTATATTCGGTCTTCAAATATTTTTGCTCATGTTTATCACAATAGGTTTTGACCTTTTGAGCTTCAGCCTAATGTACACTATCTATCTTGTGCGTTTGAAAGCTTGCAAATACAGAAACGCAAGTTTAATTCTTTGTCTCTTTTGTGTTACCGATTTTTCTAAATTCTGCTCGAAAACGAAGAATTCTGCCGGCGAAATGCCAGCTACCGAAACTAGACTATCTAAAATTCTGCGGCAGATTTTATCTAGAACATACTCAGGCTTGCAGTTAAATGTGGACAAAACTCTGCTGGGTCTCTTCACTTCTTTTGTTGGGAGAAGGGAGTTTGCGCTTTCTGTAGTTGAAACAACTTGCCTCGAGGAAACTTTGTTCAAGGTTGTTCGTGCTTGTATGCGTAAAACTGTACTGAGAATGATTTTGTAAACTGACTTCTGCCACCGGGACTATTACACGACCCTGCAGTGCGTGATTTTATATTTATCGGTATAATTAAGTTGTCATGTTTTTTTTTTGCAATTTCTTATCTTTTTGCGAAAAGCGCCCCCACGAAAATCGAAAATTGTGCTGTGTTTGGCTCCTTATTACTTTCGCGTTTGCTTGCGTTTTAATTCATGGTTTGCATTTGAAATGGTCGTTGCGCTCTTCGTGTCTTACAACTTTTTCCTTTAGCTATCTCATCAACTGACATCTGCTCGAATCTGCACACGAAACTGTTTCGTGGTCAGGCTAGGGAGGGTGAAGGGAAAGAGCGTGACACGCTTTCATACCCGGGTTTTATGCTACACCCCAGGTTGCCTAATTTACAACAATTGTTTCTCAAAAGGAATCACAGAATAAGTACTTCACGCAACACTTCTTCTCTTAGTTATCCGGATATTGTTTTATATTTGATTCCCCATTTCTTCGTATAATTTTATATCCCGCGAGAGCGCCTCTGCTGGCGCGCGGGGTAGTGGCTTCTTATTGCGCAGTACTGACCTGCACGCAAATCACGCGCGCTTTTCGAAGGCATATACTTCAAAGAAACACTACATTTGCTGGTGGGAATTGCTTTCTATTTTGCCAATTAACAGCAGGAGAAATCTAAGGGTGGCTACAAATTTCTCAACAACAGAATCAAAATATATCGGTGTGTTTCCGAACGCGTGGATTTCGCTTACATATAGGACATATAGAGGCTCAGTATTCCTGCTCATAAATGAAGAGATTTCTGACAAATTATGGGAGTCAGCACTCGCAGACCCTTTTCAATTTACTATCTACTCCAGACAAAAGGCATCTTTATCACGATATGGTGCAAGAGAGGATGCATCGTATTATAAAGCTATGTACATTTGCTGACCTTAGAAGGCCGATCAATCTGACGGATTTGTTTCGTTTCACGACACATGATTTACTCTTTTTAAGTTTATTTCCTTTCATATTTAAGCACTACCTTTCTTATCTTGGACATCATTGAACAGCATAGGGTCTTTCTCTCCTTGTCATTCTCATTTATGAAGAGACGCTTGGCGTGTTTTCCTCTTATCAGAAGCATGCAAAAGCAAATCTGCCTTCCACACCTGTGACGTAGCATCACGTGACGTACCAAAATCCGAACGTTTTCAAAATGACCGCCAAATTGGCGTGAAAGAAAATTCGTAGTAAATTCATTTTGGCCGATATCTTTAAAATTTTACCTTCTAAAGATTCCTTTTGCTATAAACAACTTATAGAAAAAATAAAAAAATCGGGGTAAATTTCCCAAGAGTTGCCCTTTAACAAGGCCAAAGACAAACCTCACGCTAAGTAACCCAGATAAGATGTGGTGATATTCGGTCGGGATGGGAGCTGAAAACAGGAGTGGTAAGCGGGGATTTCAAGAAAGAGCCGGAGCGGGATTTTGAGAATCTTTATGGAAAGTTTTTTCGTAACTGCATAAAATGTAATTAACAAAATTTGACCTGTTTGACTGGAACAAATTGCTTGATCTGTGTAGCGGTGTAGGGTTTCAAGTACGGAACAGGTTAATGGTGTAGTGTGTCAAATTTATATAGTTGCGGTTACACATCGTCCTTTTAACATGGTAAAAGGGCTCTTTACCTCGGGAAACTCACAAATAGAGAGGACGTTTTTTGGTAAATATCATAAATAATATGTGCTCTGTCATTTTGTTTTTCCGCGTGCTTTGTAATTTTGTTTTCCCGGGTGTTTTGTCATTTTCATGGCCTGTTCGCCATTTTTATTTCCCGCTTATGAAAAAAAAGACTAAAAATTATCTCAGCAAAATATTCCCCCAAGGTAAATTTATGGCGGTGTGGAAAAGAACAAAAGAATCGCCCATGAAAGTTACCGAGGCAAATAGGTAGGTTTTCCAAGAACCCCAAGATAAAATGACCAATCGTCAGGCAAACCTCAAAGATAAGCAAATAAAATAAACAGAGAAATTTGAAATTAACTTTTGGCGTGAGGTTTAGATTTCCTGATGTCAACTTTGCGTGTTCAAAGCAGCAAAAACGTGGTCTTTCTTAGAATCATGGCTTGATGGCTTGCTGATTTGTAAGTAAATGCTTTTTTTTTGGAAATTTGGCGTTTAAATACAACACTAGTCAAGGAAGATCTATAGTGCGTTCTCTTACTGTGTATTTCGATTTCATCTCAAGGTTTAGAAAAATCCAACAAAGAGATTTATATAAACGGAGTCTTCGCCTTCTATTAACATAACAAAGCAGTAGAGGACTGTCGAAAGAGTATAAATAATAAAAGCGAGATGATGCTAAGCAAGCACCCTCGAATTACCCATTTTCGCATTTCGCGCCGAAAACAGTGTGAAAAATTGACCTTGGTAAAGTGTTAAGTGTGTGACCGCAAACGCCTCGGTAACGTATTCCCGCGGTGAGTTCACCTTGGTGTTATTTACCTTGGGAATGCTATTTGCCTGGGTATGTGCAGTGTAAAACGTTCGTTACAAACATATCGGCATTTCTATTTTCAGCATTTTCGTCTCAAGAAACATGTATGAAATACTCTATTTTTTGATATTGTTCTTTGATCGTTAAAAACGGGCAATAAATAACAAAAGAAATGGAAAACAGCGCAAAACGTCGGCACAAGGAGGTGAAGTGGGGGACGAGTGCTTCGAGTAACGCTCAATTCCTCTTGCGTTCAGTTTGCGTCGGAAATAGAGAGGACGGACGTTTTTTTGGTAAAAATCATAAATAATATGTGTTCTGTCATTTTGTTTTCCCGCCTGTTCGCCATTTTTATTTCCCGTGTATGGAAAAAGAATACTAAATATTATCCCAGCAAAATGTTCCTCCGTCACTGCTTTCCCTATCCCCGGACATGGTAAATTTTCTAAGAACACCTATTTTTTTAGTGGCGCGAAAGTCTTTAATGAACTCCCTGTAAATATTACAAGCGTAAATAACATACAAGCTTTTTGCGGCTTAGCAAAACATTTACTTTTATAATAATTATTTAGTAAAGTATATTTTAATCTCTTTTTGACTGACACGAGACAGCCCAAAGGGCCTTTGATCAATATATACTGGTAGTCCAATGGCAGCATCTCCATGGAAGATGTTGGCATGTAGCATGCTCTTGTTCATCACATGCCCACTAGTACTGGTGTTCTTGTGTTAAAACATGAAAGGAGGTGTTGGTAACCATGTTATATTAATTACTCTTGAACAAATTTTTGAATCCACTTGGCTCTGGCACGGAGATGGCGTACCCGTCGGCAGGTTCGTCACACTTCCAGTCCAAGAAGCAGTTTCGGGTGCTGTCGGGAGAAGCGTTGGCGAATCACTGATCTGCTGGTCTGTGTTGGGGCCTGTTGTCATTTGATCGAGAGGTGGCTCGTCTGTCGCGTTAGCGTTGCTTTCTTTGTCGAAAGGGACGGTTGGCGACTCACCTATGTCTGTAGTCGTTCCTGGCGCCTCGGGTGAAAATAAGGCGCCAGTATACGCAAGGCAATCCGAATACAGCGTTTCGTTATCATCCGAGTTATCATCTTGGCTTAGTTCCAAAATGTTTATCATGACATGATTCAATCCGTGCCCGTATTTAAAGCAAACAAGAAAAAAGGCAAGTTCATTTAGCTCCCCAGCTCAATACTTAACTAACTACGAATTCCTGTAACACCTCATCTCTACTTTATTAAGAATACGAACAAAACTGTAAACTTCATTATGAGCTGAATAAAATTATTATTATTATTATTATTATTATTATTATTATTATTATTATTATTATTGGTACAATCTTCTGAATAATCATGGTACTGAGTCTGTTGCTGTTGGTTCGACGAACTTTACACTGCCAGCAAGCAACACTGGAGATTCGCACAGGAATATGTTTTGTAAATGCAGCTGCCTTTACTGATTCAACCATGGTCGTATTGTCCCTATTCTACTTATTCTTAGAATACCTGGGGATGTTTTTCAGTTAGTGTGGAGTTTGTCGGGATGTTGTTTCTCAGTTTTGAATAGATCTTTACAAAGCCAAACATTGCACAAGGAGAGGCTACTCTGTAGTAAATGAAACAAATAATATTGTTATTTTTGACAGGTTAGGAACGAAGCTGTGAGCCTTCATGTAGTTTCCAATTTCATAACTAGTTTTGTATTCCTTTTCCAGTTTAACGGCTATCCGATGTGTTGTCCAAATGTTAATCCACCCGCTGATAGTAGATGAATACCATCGAGACTTTTGACACTCCTTAAATTTCATTACACTACGTATTTTTAGTGCGCAAAAAGATCCGAAAAGCTCTGTCACATGAGAAGTCGTGGATGGAAAGATATTCGTGAAAACAACGTTAACGGGTCACCGAATCGGCATTAATTCCGAAGAAGACTTACATAAAACTGACAATACTGAAGGTAGCTTTTCATTTTCTCGTATTACGTAGACGCAAGTATTCCTGCAATCGGCTTTACTAATACAAAGTCGTAATCTAAAATATATATGTTCCGCTTTATTAAAATATATTTGATTCTTCCCTGTCGATATTTTCCTCTGACACATGCTGGCTTTGATAATTGTTGCGGAATGTTTGTTTGTCTTTTTCCAGAAGAATCGAGTAATAGGTTAGTTGTTGCTTTTTTTAAGTTTTTGTGTGCGATTATTGAAAGTTGTATGTCTATTTTTTGTTTCTTTTTCACATTATGTTCCGTGTGTGTTTAGTTACCGAGTAATGCATCACTTTAACAACGTACTCTGCAACTTAATTTTAAATAGAAGTGGCTTGTAAACTAAAAATGTTCTCGCTCCAAAGGCGTTTGAATTTTGAATTTTGAATTATTAAACCCTAATTTAATTTTAAATTTTATGTTGCCGCAATATAAATTCTTGCCGCAGTTCTTTAGGCTCCTGCTAACAATCCTCAGGGGTCCTCATCCCCTCTCCCCCTGCAAGATCCTTAAAGGATGTTAATTTGGCTTTTTATTGCAAAGATCTTTGCTATGGTCTTTGTACAGCTGTATAATAGAACCTCGTCATATATCAGGAACCTTTAAAGATATTAAAAAACACTCTCAGTTTAGGATCTATGGCAGATCTTTGAATTGAAGTTCTTGAGGATATCTGCAAGGTGTTTCTCCATGTGAGCCACTAGTTCCATCCTCCTCCTCCTTCTGACAAGTATTTTAAAAAGCACCCTCGTGATTTGTGATTATTAATAAATTATTCTTCGTGATCCGAGGCCCAAAGGTTTTACGTGAACGTGATGAAGAACTTGAATTGATAACCGATATTCGTGATTTCATCAGTATATTCAACGTGATTTTGAGTCTCGAGACCTCTGGAAGATTTATTAACTCTAGGACAACATGAAAGATGGCAGTAAAGGTATCCAATTTGCCATATGTAGCCTTTGAATTCTTTTGCCTTTCTTTACCTTTTTGCTTCCTTCAAACTCTCCTCCTTTGCCACTTTTCTTTGCGTAAGGTCAGGATAAAAAAGTACGTTACTTGCCTATCTTTGTGATTCAGGAAATTAAAATTTCGATATCCGTTATCCGTGATTCGTTATTTTTTCTACTTGTGAGCCGTGCCAGAGACCCCTGTACGACACTCTGTCAGCATGCCGAGGAACGACTCTGAGCAACGTCCAGTAGTACCCAGAGTCTTTCAGCCACAGCAAATCAGACACGCATGACGGGAAATTACCAGTGAAGCCCTGGGCAAATCACCTCGGGGTGGGAAATTCCGGCTGTTAATCGGTTGTAAGACTAGTAAAATCTCTGACGGTTAGTCAGATAGGAAAACGGTCTAGTCCGGCGGCTTAGCTCGAAATTTTAGATGAATTGTGCACTTTTTGATAAAAGCATGAAATTCGGCACACAGAAAGTGGTCACCAACAGAATTTTTTTCAGATATAGTGCCAAGCCCGAAAAACACCAGTGTCCATGGAAACCGTAATTTATTAAAATCAATGAAATTTCGCGATATAATGTTTGTTTGTCCTGGTTTATAGGCAAATACTATTATGTCAGGTAGTGATACCAAGTCGCACGTACAAAATTAAGAATGAAATGCAGTAATTTAGACTGTTCACAGCCCTCTACATTTTCGTGTTTTTCTTCTTTTAGCGAACGGCGAACGATGGGATCGGAAAGTGAATCGCGAGAAACCTGAACGCTAGCGCAAAACGAAAGACGCGAGGGGGAGGGGACGGGGAACGAAAAATATTTTTCCATGCAATAATTTCCTAGTAAATTATTGGTATAAAAATAGATGGTAAAAACATAACAATTGTAAGCCTAATAATCATTAATAATACGCGCTTATTAAGAGAATCGTATTTACCACAAATTCTAGCACTACAAAAATGCCAGACCGTAGAACAGAAGTGATAATGGAGCAAAATGTAAGCATGTTTACACGCCTTAAAATGTGCTAGGCGTCCTTTCGGCGTTGTTTTGCTCATCTTCGCTTTGAAAGTCAATGAAGGTGAACTTTTTACTGAAAAGGCTACTTAAAAATCATACCTTAATGCCTTGAGTTCTTGTTCCTTCATTTCGGTTCCAGGTTAAATTTGCCGATTAGGACGCAATTAACATTCATCATTTCAGATTGATCTCAAACGATTACTCAGAAACAGAGCCGTGAGTGAAGCAGACTGGAAACGAGTTTTTACAGTGTGAAGCTGTGTTTTTTTTTTTTTTTTTTTTTTTTTGGGGGGGGGGGGGGTAACTTTGAGCGATACAATTAATTTTTTAACTTTTAAGCTAGCGATTCAACTTGGGAGAAATTGTTCTGCTGTCAACCAATCTGATGCGAGTATAGTTAAACACTTGATTTTCAAAAAGAAGTGTCTCCGGCACAACACACTAATAATTCCAACGAATTTTAAAGTGGACAGAGAAAAAGGCAAAAATAATAACAGTACCAAGTGCCGGAAGTAGTAAGGAAGTGGAGTCTGAGCAATCGGTGGTGGTGCGTTTATGTGACATAAAATTGCTACTTTCCCAGGATTACATGCAACCCCAACGCACCATTTTTTGTCTACCACCATTTGTCCTCACAATAATTACCCAGTTGTTCTCATTCGCTCTCCGGCGAAGAGGATAGAGAGAGCTTAACCCAAGAATACAATATATGGACTCAGTGAAGAGCCAGGGCTCTTACTCAGACTTTTCAATCCGAAATTTGTTAGTACGCTAACATCACTGGGAAATGAGAGCACCGCTATGCCCGGTGATTGTTCATCTGTTTATTATTGAAGATTACACTTTCGTTGACCGTCACACTTTGTTATCTTTTTTGTAATGCAGTCATACTCAGTCATAGATGGTATTTCATCCGAAACATGTTTTGTAATTATAACACTAAGAATTGTGTTTTAAAAGTATCGCGTTGTTGTCAAAATTTTATCTTACTTTGTGACTGCTGGGAGGGAGGCTCCCATACGAAAGGGACGGGAATGCTCGTTGTCTCGCTTAGAGGCGGGGGGGGGGGGAATTAAGGATTTTTGTCTCACGTAGTATGTCCAGGACAAAAGACCAATATTTATAGCCATCAAGGTCTCGTTTAGGGCACGTAAAAAGTTAAAAACGCCTTCACACTATGTTGGCGGTCTGGACCAATCATGAATGATAAAATTGGTATCTTTTAGGGGTCAAAAAAGCTTAACCTACGCTCAGATCGGTCTCCTGTTGATAAAATTATCTGTTTATCTTAAAGAGTTTAATCCAAATTTTCCGACGAGCATCCAGTCCTTGTCATATAGATTAGAACACCTTAACAAAGTGGGTATGGGTGGGGTGGGGTGGCTAGAGTGAGGTGCGTATATTGCACTGTTTTTTTTTTGCACGTTGGCTTCTATAACCTAATTGCTAATTTTATTACCATAACTGACTGACAAAACTGCTCACCTCTAATGGACCCTGATATAAACTCCGAGTGCCTCCGCTCCGAAAAGTATTCTACAGGTATACATTCCGTAATTGACTACGGGCATTACGTTTTCCATTAATTCCCAAAGATGAGGCAGATAAATCACGATCAGTCAATGAGATCATTTTCCCCAAAGAAAACCTCAGCAAAATTATCATCTTACATTATTGTATGACCAATGAAAGCTTGTTAAGATATGACGCCCTCTGTGATTGGCTAATAGTCGTTACGGATTTTCCCGTAATGCCTACGGGCATTACGACTGGCTGGCAAAACGCGGGCAACGGCGCGGAAAAGACAAACATCTGCACTCTATAGAACTAATAAGTTGTTCCTAGTTGGTCTTCAATAAGTACTATATTATCTTTATTTAAGTGTCAGAGTATTTAGCACTGGTGTACTAATTGTGGACACTGTAAATAAGCAAGCAAATGTTACAAAAATTAATAGAACAGAAATTTGGTAAAAATCCCAACTGGTAGGAGGCTGAGTAGCTGGCTATTTACAAAGTAATTTCTCTATTTACAAAGCGTGGAGGAGTTGAATTCGGGACCATGCACCGAAGACAAATCCATGTTGTGGCAGGGAGGAGGGCCTCCAGCGCCCTAACCACTAGGCCACGCTGCATCCTTCTTTTAAAGTTTCTACTGTTAAAGTTGCCTTTAAACGTATATACAAATTTAACCGACACTTTGCCTTAACTGTCCATCTTACATGCTAATCCTCACTCTACAAAAACTACGAAGATGAGATTGAGATAAAAGTAGCAACACTCAGACTATGTGGGGATCAGTATCGTTCAAGTCACCAACTAATTCAAGATTCAGTAATAAACGACTCAAACGTTTAGGATGCTATCTCTTGATCACTAATGCTTCGAATGCTGGCTCCATAATTGGTATTACTGACTGAAAAGCAAAGGAGGAAGGTTGTCATTATAAAGTTGCTCAAAAATGCTTAAGAATTTAACATTTTGATAATTAATCAATCATGCTACGTCGTTGCATTGTCCGTGAAAGCTACTGTATTTCAAATATATTATGTTGCCTGTTACACTAGACGAAACCTTAATTACCTCCTCCGCTTTCTAGGTCTTTAGTCCTGGTTTTTGTAATAACCCTTTGGTACAGGAACACCACCAGTTCATACAGTAGGACTACTCCAATGAGCGCTACTAGAAGAATTGACAGCGCAATAACAATCGAGTGAAATGCTGGAGAGTTACCACCAAGAACAATCACATCATTATTGCCCATGACATCGGACAGTTTCTCCTTGAAAACAAAAAACAAAACAGGTCAATACGAAGATTGTATTAGTTGGCCCGGAGTTGGGAACAACCGCACTCGACTGGTATTCAGTCTCTTGTCAATTTCTGCATCGTAAAATTTGTGTCCAAATGTAATCATAAAATCCGTGTCTACAAAATTAATGTTTACCTTCCAGTAGTTGTTTTCAAAGGCATATTGCAATATGGGGGGGGGGGGGGGGGGGGGGGAGACGCATGTTTGTAATCTGTACAGACGTAGAATGCCATATTGCGCTAATCTTATATCGACGTCAGAATTAATTCAACTTATTGTCTTATCAGAGGTAAGCGAAAATTAACCATACTGACATTGCCCAATCAGAAGGAGGTTAAGATTGCAGGCACAGTAAAAATACATAGCGACTGCACTGAAGCTGTAACACCCACGTGGAAATGAAGATCAATATTAATCAAAATTGTACCGTATCGTATCCTACCTATACCGTATTACATCACGATATGATTATGTTCAACAATGCTTGTTTACATATAAGAAACGTTGATCATGTAAAAAGTATAAACCATGAAGGATAAGACCAAATGGGCTATGGGTAGACAGCATCGGTAAGCTTAGTAATGTGTAGATTAAGAAACAACATAAAGAAAATCAACACACTAACGCATTGCGATACCTCTATCTCATCCATATACTCTTTCATCAGAGTATAAACATCTTCCCTTCGATGCAAGATAAGATTGCGAATACAATCTTCTACTGGCCAGGCAAAAATGTCATCCTTTTTAAATGCGAAGCCATATGATCGGATCCTTTGAATCACTTTAGCCACGTACAATCTTGAATCACTGATCTGCTCCATGTAATACAACCCACTGTACATCTCATCCAGTATCCCTGTGACGGTCCTCTTGTGCACAAGCGCCTCATGCATATCATCAAAACTGTCGAACACTGAAAAAAAATCAAAATCAGCTTTTTTCAGTTTGGCTATTAAATGCCAAGACTCTTGGGTCTATCGGCTGTTATTAAAAGCATGATGGATATTTGTCAGCTTTTTTGCACTTAAGTCCCCAGGTCCTAACCTTTACAGATTTATATTCCATTTTTAGCAGATCGAGAACTGAGTTAACTCTTCCATACATCTACCGTCCATGGAAGAGGATACATCTTTTGTTTTTTAGACACACTCGTTCTCTTTCCCTTAGAAGGAACCTTTAGGGATCAGATTTGAAAAACCCCTTTAAATATCTAAATGGCAGTTTTCACTCCTCTCTCCATACTTCATATGGTAATGTCCCTGTCCTTTATTTACCTACAGCCGTGCAGGGCAAGGTACCCGTTTCGGGTAACACCTTTCCGAGTAGTCTCTTAGAGGGAGTAACCCTCCTCTTCCGAAGGACTTTCAGCACTTGGTGTCACCCAAATAAAGGCGCACTCTTGTGGAGATTGTGTGGAGGGCATTTTCTCACTTTCAGTCCGTGCAAATAACCCTCATCAGGTAAACTAATCACATTAAAAATAACCGCTCCGGTTAAGGTGTCTCTCTACAGTTTTTTCTGGGCCATACCAAACATTTTCATTTGGCAGTTTAGCAACCTTCCCGGACTCGGATCGATGCGAAATTTACACGAGATATTGGAATTGGATTGAAGTTTGATATGATATCTTTTTTAGCAAAATCGACATTTCCATGGCAACGACAAACAGAAAAACACGATATCAGTTAAACTTGAATTCTACGCGAATAAGATTTGACGTAAAAAAACTAACACCAGTATCTAAAACTATGGTGTACTGCACATCAAATATGCAAGAATAAAAAAATTCTGTATGTTTGATTTCGAATAAATCGAAAATATATTTCAAACCATGCTTTTTGCATTATAATGATAAACGGACCGAGACGCAGGTACTGCTTTGATAAAATTACTTGGAAATAACACCAAAATGTGTATTTAACTTATCTTTCGTCGCCGTGAAAGTTTAGTTGATTTTCGTTATCGCGATCCCGAGAATTGGATTTTTTCATACGGTCACTACCAATGTAATTTTTGGTAAATTTTCTACTTTTAGCGCTTTTTCTAAAATCTCCAAAACAGCTCCAACGATTTTTTTAAAACTTTCACAACACATGCTTGATAATGCAAAGAATTTAATTCCAAAGTTTTATTAACGTTGATTTACTGGAACACGTCCAAAGTTATCTTTAAAGAAGGCGTTCGAACCGACGAAAAAGTTGCGTTACAAATTCAGGTTTCGCAATTTATGCTAAAATATTCAAGTCAATGTTTTTTACATTCCATCTTGATAAATACAGTTCGTTGCTATTGTTTTCAATATTGTGTTTTTTCCCTCACTCTTCTGCTCACTCGATGGAATGTAAAAAGACATTGATTTGAATAATTTAGCATAAATTGCGAACGCTGAATTTGTAACGCAACATTTTCGTCGGTTCGAACGCCTTCTTTAAGGATAACTTTGGACGTGTTCCAGTAAATCAACGTTAATAAAACTTTGGAATTAAATTATTTGCATTATCAAGCATGTGTTGTGAAAGTTTTAAAAAAATCGTTGGAGCCGTTTTGGAGATTTTAGAAAAAGCGCTAAAAGTAGAAAATTTACCAAAAATTACATTGGTAGTGACCGTATGAAAAAATCCAATTCTCGGGATCGCGATAACGAAAATCAACTAAACTTTCACGGCGACGAAAGATAAGTTCAATACACATTTTGGTGTTATTTCCAAGTAATTTTATCAAAGCAGTACCTGCGTCTCGGTCCGTTTATCATTATAATGCAAAAAGCATGGTTTGAAATATATTTTCGATTTATTCGAAATCAAACGTACAGAATTTTTTTATTCTTGCATATTTGATGTGCAGTACACCATAGTTTCAGATACTGGTGTTAGTTTTTTTACGTCAAATCTTGTTCGCGTAGAATTCAAGTTTAACTGATATCGTGTTTTTCTGTTTATCGTTGCCATGGAAATATCGATTTTCCTAAAATTATATCATATCAAACTTCAATCCAATTCCAATATCTCGTGTAAATTTCACATCGATCCGAGTCCGGGAAGGTTGCTAAACTGCCAAATGAAAATGTTTGGTATGGTCCAAAAAAAACTGTAGAGAGACACCTTAAGCCTAAGGACAAGTTAGAAAGTATTTTAGGGTTATTTATTTGAATTTGAAACCATTCTCTTTAGCTTTTCTTAACCCCCTATTCCACCCTTCCTTAACTAATCAATGTTACGTACCGTTTGGATTTCCACCATGTTTGATAACCTCGTGGAATGATGGACTTCCCTTCAATACAGCTATCTGTATTTTAATGTAAAGGTAATTCAGTTCAATTTTATACCTCGGTCAAGACAATGTTCTCTTAGATCCGACCCTGTCTGACTCAGGTTTTTCCAGTGACAATAACTTTCTCATAATTCCGGATCTTCCTCGCATGTTTTTCTCCAGACACATGGCAAGACTAAAAGTAATTTTCAATACATTTATGCTAATGTGAAACCTAGCAGCGCCACCGACAAAGCATCGCTCTACAGGGTGAGAAAATAGGGCGTTGTGTCTACTGACCAATTGTCGAATGCTTTCTTGCTTCTCCCAGAATCGCCATATCTCACGTATGACGGCGTAAACACGTTCCCAATTAGAACCGAACAGTCATTAGTGTGTTTCTGCATGCGTGTGTCTTGGCAACTTTGCAATATTTCTAATTACCTTTTTTCCCACCAACGGCACATCTTGACCAACTGTCGAGGCAAGAGCAGTGGTAAGGGTAGCTGTCATTACAGAACACACCGTGAGGCCAATCATGATCCAAACAATACAGAACAGCCGAGCAATTATCGACTTGGGAGCTTTGTCACCGTACCTTGATTAAAAAATGAAAATAAAGAATTACAGAGTATTATTTTTTCTTTGGCTAATTATGATCACTTTTTTTTCTTTTACTTTTACCCCCTTTTGTTTGATCTCTGAAATAAAAGGCTTTTGTAACGGCATTGAAATTTGTTTTCTTCGCTTTGAGGTGATCTCGGTTTTCGCAGACGCCGCTTTAATTTGCCAACAGTTGCATACAATTTTACTCGACAATAAACCTGAAATTAAATATAAGCGGGGGATTTCAAAATACGGTGTTATATCTTCTTTTCATTTTTTAAAGGTTCGAGGGGATAACGACTCTCAAGTATCTGCCAAGCCTCTCACTTACCCAACCGTTGACATGGTAACAAACGCCCACCAAAATCCATCAAATGCTCCCCGATGAAAACGACGAGAAAATTCATCTGAGTTCCATGATGTATCCTACAGCAAGAAACCAAACTCAACTTCAAGCTAACATGGGAATTTTAAATGCCTTAAAAGACAAATTGCAGTTTAGTCGGTGACAGATAGTCTACAAGATGTTGTTGAAAGGTACTAATAAAAAAGTGTTTAAAAGAAATTTTTCAGTTGATTGAATAATGAACTACGTCAATTTATAAAAAGTTGCATTCTATATTTGTTCACATATTAATGTGACTCAGCGAAAGTATCTAACGTCCATGTCTGAATCTTATGAACAGAAGTGATTGTCGAATATCTGCGAAGACTTAGCCACATAAAATGTTCAACGATCGAGCTGAAACGGATAACATTTGAGCTAATGGAAACAAAAATAAAAGCCTAACTTACAAGTGCCCAGACACAAATACCAGATATTGCACATAACAGCAATGAAATCAACATAACCGGCCATTCGTTAGCTATGGCTCTCCACACCACTTGTTTGCCATGTTCCCTCGCGTTGTTTTTGTCCGCAATTAGGATCAATCCGGGCGACTCAAGAACTTTGATGAATCGTAAGCTTCCGGCATAGGTGAAGTCAAAGAACTCATTTTCAATATATACTGGTAGTCCAATGGCAGCATCTCCATGAAAGATATTGGCATGCAACATGCTCTTGTTCCACACCTTGTGAGTATATTGTAAACGTGTTCCTCGTAGATCGAAATGTTTGCAGCAAAACTGAACAGCGCGCCCAATAACACTATAGAATACACCCTTTAAATCTGCATTTTCGTCCGTCACATTGTCACTGGCATTCTTGTGTTGTAGCATGAACGGAGGTTTTGGTAACCACGTTATATTAATAACTCTTGAACACAAATCTGGTGTTAGTACAGGGCATGGAGAATCAGATGGAATATCCGTTGGCAAGTTCGTCGTCGCACGTTCAGTATTGTGACTCCAGGGGCCCGTTTCTCGAAGGTCCCGAAAAGTTTTCACACCCGGAAAGACATAGCAAAATCGCAAACCTTATGATTACAGAGCTGTCTGATTCCATGATATTTTTAATATGAACAGAAGTTTCCTTCATACAAAGTTTCAGGCCTATACACTTCTCAGTTTTTAAGATACAGGTAACTAAAAATGGCTTTGCGGGCCCGAAAAGTTTCCGGGGCTTTCGAGAAACGGGCCCCAGGAAGCAGTTTCAGACGCCGTTGGGGGAAGCGTGGGCGGACCTGCGGTCTGCTGGTCTGTATTGGGGTCCGTTGTCAGGTGATTGAGAGGTGGTTCGGCTGTCGTGCTCGCGTCGCTTCTTCTGTCGTAAGGGACCGTGGTTGGCAATTCATTAACGTATGTAGTCGTCCTTGTCAACTCGAATGAAAATAAGTTGTCAAGACAAAACGAAATATTATTCGAAAATGATTCGGGATCATTAGAATTTTCTTGGCTAAGTTCCAAAATGTTTATCATGACATAATTCAATCCTTGCCCGTATTCAAAGCAAGCAAGAAAAAAGGCAAGATAGATGTTCGGTGCAATCTTCTGGAAAATCATGATAAAATGCGAGTTAGATGTACTTCAGGCACCGCCAGTGAGCAACAGGAAAAATTACTCCTAACTAGAGATTCGCACATTAGTATGTTTGTTAAATGCAGCTGCCTTGACTGATTCGAAATTTTGACCACGATAATTACCCTAATTCTTCTTTCTCTTAACATAGCTGGGGATGATCTTCAGTTAATTTCTGTTTGATCAGTGTGAAGTAACTCTTCGTTTTAATTAAATGGTGTTACTATTTAAAATATAAAATTGATTTTAAACCCTATATGTCAGGAACGAAGCTGTGAGCCTAGTTTCCAATTTTATGGCGCCTTTTGTATTCTTTGTTCCGGCTTCTGAATGTGTTGTCTATAAAATTTCAATCCACCGACCGTAATAGCAGATGAAAAGTATCGAGACCTTGACACTCCTTAATCTTACTACACTGACTTTTTTTTGACTGATTGTTTTTTTCTTGGTGTACAAGAAACAGCTGTTCCACAGCTTGTTCTAATAACAAACTGATCTACTACTTTCAAATTGTTGCTGAAAACTTCTAGAACGATCGCACAATGTTTCAATGCATTATGTTTCCAATCAAATTCATGGAACTTGAGTTTCCAGTCGTTATAATGAAAGTTTATATGATGTGAGATGAAACCCATTCATTTCAGTTCTTATTTAAAAATCAAGGAATCAGATGCAGAAAGGAAGAATGATTTCTAAAGGTGGAAAAATTGACGTTTAAATTGAGATTTGGCAAACCTGAATTGTACTAGACTATGAGCAGCCCCTATTTTTTCGCGCGAAGAAATGAGTGTCATTTTTTCGCGCTTCGCCTCCTCTCGCCTCGTCCCCAATTTTCGCGCGGTCATTTTTTTTTTTCGCTTCACGCTCGACGGACTGCGAAAAAATAGGGGCTGCTCGTAGTCTAGAATTGTACTGAAAACTGCACTTAATCGGTTTTGTTCACGCCTAATAAAAAGATGATTGGTCGTCACGTGATAGGAAAAACGCCCCATTGGGCCGGGTAAGCGTAATTAGCGGCTATCCCCTAGATTTTGAGCGGCCATTTTTACACAAACGTTTTAATTTTACTATCTATTTCGCTCAACGCTCGACGGACTAAGGAAAAGGAGGACTACCCGTAGTTCAATTTACACTGGAAATGGATTGCTCGTCTAAAAAGGGTCGATCAATTGTCTTAAACGAGTTATATAAACCTTTGCGAAGAAACGTTGACTCGTGAAAAGTATAAACCATGAACATTGCGACCCAAATGTTTACTGGGAAATCGGACAAAAATTAATCGTCGTCTGTGACAGAATCAACATTATAATAGGACATGTTGCATAAATCATGCTTTAAGGTTCCAAAAGAAGAAAATATCTTGATTATTAATAAATGGAATATTACTTAGCTTACCAATGCTGTCTACACAAAATCCCATTGGGTCTTATCGTTCATGGTTTATGCTTTTCAGAGAGTCAACGTTTCTACAATTAGGTGTGTATATAGTCAAAGACGTACAACGACTCCCACAAGACGATTGCAATTTTAGACGTATCTAACTCGTCTGAATTTTACGTGGCTGAACTGTTCCGTTGCTTGCGACAGACAACTCGGGGTACGGCACTTGTTGCACAATAGCATCGACCTTGATAATAGTTTGCCCCTCTGTGTTGGTATTGGGTTGGGTGAAAGTTGGGCACCTCCGAGGAGATGGGGACTTTGCGATCCCTGGGCGCTCCGAATTCTGTAGGAGAACTACAGACAACAACAATCTTGGATTTTAGGAAACTTGACAAAATGCTAACTATTGTGAGTTGTCCCTTGATTAGGACTGTACCATCTGAAGTTTTTATTCCGTCCTGAATACATACTAGATGTGTAAGCCATTGGACTGGGAGCATCCTGAGGGAGCAGTATTTATTAAGCTTTAAAGTTCGTGTGGCGCGAACTACGGAAGAAGAGCGAAAAGCCGAAAGCGCCCGCGCGGGTCGCGGCTTCGTCCGGCCTGTCTTTCACGATCGTAACATATTTTAGCGTTCATCCCTACGTTCGTCCCAATTGGCCTGCAGTATCTTCAAGAAATAGTAATAGAACTAAGTGGAGTCCAATTTGGTCTGTAATCGTACGAGTGATTAAAAAAACTTGGACGACCACGTAGGAGTCCGATTTGTTTAATCACGAGTATGACTGCAGACCGAATTAGACGACATGAAGTGCTATTATCAACTAATCATAAGTCTAACAAAATCTGAGGAAAATTTTAGACAACGGCGAAGCCTATTGAGGATTTATCGTGACCATGACAAAACATTTTTGAAACTGAAGGTTTTAGAAATACCACGGAGTATTTAGTCAAAATAAGGAACCAAATAAAGAGCGCGCACATGCCCAATACGCAAACGTTGTTATTAGACACCTTGTTATTGGACATATGGGGTGCTAACCATAATTTTAGCCAAACAATCCGGAAATTTCGGTTAAAAGTAAAATGGAACAGTAATTTTCCGGAAAATCCGTTCGGAAATTGTGGACAACCTCCAGACGGAGGTAGTCCTCTTTTTCCGTTCGGAACGGAACGTCTGAAATTTCCTTACCATTTGCACGATTTCCCAGTTCCAGTCTCTTATCAACGGAAAAAAATAACAGGAAACCGAATTTCAAATGGTAAGCGCTACCTCGTTCGGTTGTTTCCCTGATTTTGGAAAATCCCTTACCATTAATCAATGTTCATTCCAACCGGTTCCTTCCGACAAATGGTAAGCACCCATGGGTTATTGGATACTTTGTTATTGGACACCCTTTGGTTGCGCGCGCTCCAATTTGGTAAAAAATAGGGCGTACTAAGAACCAATCAGATTCGAGAATTGTATTGTAGTTATGATTTATCGTTAGTAATCCGTGTTAGACTTCCTCAGCCTGGCATACTTGTTTTTTTTATTACTTCTTTCGTGTTTTTGCATCATCAAATTAAATACCGTTAAATCAGGGAGTTTTTCTAGACACGACACTATCACCCATCCACACCCAAAAATGAAAGAAAATCACCTTAATGTTTACCTGCTTTCAAACAAAAACACACCGCTTCAGCGAACTTAACGATAGAGGTGTTTTGTCACCAAACAACAAATGTTTACAATATTTGGTCAGTGCTTGTCAAATAAATTTATCTTCAAATGAAAAGACCACCTGAAAGTGTCCAGTCAGTGTCATTGCAAGTGTTAAATAAAGCAACAAGCTTTGAATCGAAGGGACGGCCGCTAATTAACTTTCTCGGAGCTCGACAATTTCACCTGCCCACAGCAGCCAAAGATGATTAAATTGCCATTCCGTTTAGATCGCTTCAGCGAGCTTCAGCCGGTGCTAAACAGGTCAAATTCATTTACCTTTAAATGAAAAGACCACCCATTTGTCCATTCAATATCCTGTAGAACTACATTGATAGATTGTAACTACTATAGTAGGTAAGTTAATTATATTGTCGAAGAAGAAATTATCAACTGTGCTTAGAGCTACCGGTTATTAGTCAGACAGTGGGGTTGGCACGCGTTTGCGTTGAAGAACCGTCTATTAAAAATTAGATTTCAAAATCTTTCTTTCGTTAAGTCACTGATATTGATACATTTACCCAATCCTTAAAGAAAACATAAACAAGGTACCAAGTTAACTCACATCGCGTACTGTTTCTCTTATCAGAATGGGTATAAAATTTGATCGGATTTAAGGGAAAATACTTTAAAAACTTGTATCAGCCGTCAAGTTAATTGTTTGAATGGTACGATCACTAACTTCTGAGAAACTAGGCAATATTTCATTTTTAATTAAAAACAACTGGAAACGAATCCCTTTCAGCCGTAAACTTTGCATTCGTTTAAGATTCAAGGAAAAAAAACAGGCTTCGGATGTTACAACATAATATTCATCTCAGTTCAGTTAAATGTGAACAGTGTCAACCCTGAAAACTGATGAACGTATAAATTATGTATTGACTCAAAGATAGCAAAAGTGAAAAGTTAGCAACTGCTAAGTGTCTGTTTAGTACTTGCAGTTGCATACGATAGATGGTTTGAAGGCATGTTGCGTGAAACGTCTGAAACGTTTCGGAACATGCGAAACGATTTTGGGAAGAATAAGTACTGAACAGATTAAACTAGCTCCCAAAAGCCAATCTGTCGATCTTCTTTTTTTACAGGCTGCTTGTTATTGAGCTTCGCCTGTCCGTAATTGTATAGCTCAGTCATGTTTTACCGGCTCTTGGCGTCGTTCACTTACCTGGCAATCACATTCAGCGGATTTTGTAAAGCCACAGAAAGCGCCCCTAGTGGAACCACAGAGTTGGGAAAAGCGATAAACCTTCGAGGGACCAATCTACTGGGTGACTTTCAGGAACGCGAGACAGCCATATTTGAGCCTTTCCCTTCAAAGTGCCTTGACAAGGCAGACAAGAACTTTCAATCCTCAAGTAGTCACTTCGAACATTATGCAAACACCAAGGCCTTTTACTCGACGGTGGGCACTCAATCAGGTTTGTCTTTGCCGTTACAGTCGTCATATACTTTGAGTGCCACCTTAAAAATTGCAGCAAATAGCAACAGATCAGAGGTTTCTAAGGTGAGTGGCACGTCATTGGTCGTGATGGCATTAAAAGAAAAGGTCATGGTGAGAAGAGGCTGTTTAGATGGTGACGATACATCGGTTTTAAAGAAACGATTTGTGGAAGACTTAGAACGATTGCCGGAGAAAATTGAAAAGCCTTGGCTGGGGAATTCATGGAAACCATATCGCAGTTTTCTGAAAGAATACGGCTCCCATGTTGTAACGTCCGTTACACTTGGAACAAGCCTTAGACAAATGACATTTGCGGAGAGCTCTGAAGCTTATAGTGCACGAGATTTTCAAGTGAAGAGCTGTGCAGAGTTGGCAGGTTCTCTGCCTTTTGGAAAGCTTGATGTCTCTGCATGTGCAGATGTAAGTAAGGAGGAATTATCTAATGCAAGTAAGATGAGCACAAACAACCGTCTGATCATTAGAGGAGGAAGCAAGGAAACCCGTAACAAGCTGTTGCACGAGAGGTCGAAAGAATTGATTGAGAAACTCATGAATGAAGCCACTGATTCAGCTTCGTCTGTCCAGCACACCTTCAGAGCAATATGGGACATTCTACAGAGTATTTTTGAGGTAGGATCTCCCAACCACATCAGGGCTGTAAACCTAGAGCAGTACTACCTCGGCTACTTGAATTATGGTTGTCCCTACATAGACAGTGGAGGAGTGGACATTCAGAAATTCGACCACACCAAGGGTTCCAGCGAGATGTACCCAGAATACGAGTGCACTCTGGCCAAAGAGGGTTGCCACAAGAACGAAGATTGCCATTTAAAACCCATGTGGTGTTCCTGCCGAGGGGAATCATGCGTTCGCTACGAGTCTGTTGAACAAGACACTGGTGTCTCTAAACAAACAGCATATGCAAACACCGATTCGGATTGGGCGTCGAAAGGTTGCGATTGGACAGTCCGTGGTTTTAAATGTGCTTGCAAAAACAAAAATCTTGATTCGCGGAAAATCGTATGGTCTTTGCCCAGCAGGGATTCCGTCGTGCATGACAAACCTAGCCACGGAGCTCATCACGTGGCAAAGGATCCAGTTGAATGAAAGGAAAGTAAGAGAAAGATTTAATCTTCCCCATTTTGAGAAGAACAACCGATTACAACAACAACAAGCTATATTTGCATGACTGTTAATTTGTTACAATATTGCAAAAGCGTGCAAGTAATTAACTATATATGGTATATATATATATATATATCTGTATAAAAAATACACATATATGAAATTAATTACATTGATAACATTTTGTCATGTGCATCAAAACAAGACGATATAACTTTAATTAATTGCATGTTTACAAAATAATTCGAAGAATTCATCAATTCTAAAATTAAATCAGTCACTGGTAGCCGGCTAACATTTAGAATGAAAGGCTGTATTTTCTCTTAAAAACTATCTCTTATTGTTGCGTATTTGGAACACTAAAAGAGAAAATGAATTCTATCTTCGGTTTGATTACAATCACAGACTGGGCAAAGCCTATTGACAACATCGGCTAAGTTTAACAAACTTAACAGATGTTAAAGAAGTATTAATGCAATAAAAAAAAGTGCATCGACACAAAACTCGTTCTTGTAATGACAATAGCAAGTGTAAAGAACTGTTGTATGTGATTGAAATACATCTTATG
This sequence comes from Meandrina meandrites, assembly GCA_963693305.1. Taxonomy (NCBI): domain Eukaryota; kingdom Metazoa; phylum Cnidaria; class Anthozoa; order Scleractinia; family Meandrinidae; genus Meandrina; species Meandrina meandrites. The sequence continues at coordinate 23,616,556 of OY855905.1, read as the reverse complement.
AAAAGCAAGACGCTACTACAGTATAGTAAAATGCAGTACAGTGCAGTGCAACACAGTGTAGTGTAGCGTAGTGTAGTGCAGCGCTGTGCAGCGCGGCGCGGTGCAAAAGACGCGCAAAAATGTAGTGTAGGCAGAACTATCACTACTGGCGAACATTGCGCGAGGGAATTGTTATCTTTCACTACGTCATAGACAGTAGTCGTGTTGGTCACATTGGATACACGTGGTCAACGGCCCTAATGCGAGAGTGGCTGGCTACTGGCAAAATTTCACTGTAAATTACTACTGTAAGCTGTTGCAAGATGAATTGGGCCTTTTCCTACATAGGAGAACTACAACGAACTTTGAATTGAATCTGTTATCCGTCTTATAACAAAGATTGTTCAGTACGCAAACGGGGCAAGCTATTGACAATTGTCAAATCAGAAGTTAACGTTAAAAACAGTCAAACTGAAATCTTCAATTTTGTTCAATGTTGTTTAGTAGACCTCGGAAACGAGAAGGTTTTGACTACCCAAATTAGCGATTGGCCAAGTAAAGGAGAACAATACAAATGGTGAAGAAAAAACAGAATTGATTAACAAGGAGGCCTTGTAACAAAACGGCTTTGTATGACTGGTTTTTAAAGTTCACTGTTACATCAGAATGGTTCCTTTGGCGTCCCCTTACGGTGGCGTCTCTGAAGGTAGAGGGACGCTAGCACCGCGTAGCTGGTAGTTTTGTCGACGTTTGATTCTCCGAATAGCGGCTACATCGGATACCAATCAGCCAGTCAGTCAGTCAGTTAGTCAGTCAGTCAGTTAGTCAGTCAGTCAGTCAGTCAGTCAGTCAGTCAGTCAGTTAGGCAGTCAGTCAGTCAGTCAGTCAGTCAGTCAGTCAGCCAGCCAGCCAGTCAGTCAGTCAGTCAGTCAGTCAGTCAGTCAGTCAGTCAGTCATTTCTATGACAGTGGACCCAAGTATTTGATGGGGTGTTTAACATATTTCACCGTGTTGTATCTTGGGTATCAAAGTCCGAATTATGTAAGTTGTAAGGCTTCAGTTCATTTCTTTAAATATGTTCGCAAGATTGCCTGGTACCATGGTACCACTTTATATATTAATGTAAGCATGTTTTTCATCTCGATCACCACACTTGACGGTTTGGGTCCCTGATGGCGCGAAGAAAAGAGATAGGTGTCGCAAGCAATAGATTGAACTGACACTCAAAGTTCAAATATCACTAGTAGTTAAAGAAAGTTGAAGTGCGATTTTAACTGCCTGTGACCCTTTGAATACCTTGCTCAAACTCCCGCAGAGGCATTCTTTCTTATCTCTTTTACTGAAGAAAACAGCCGCAGTATGGTGTCAACATTACTTGCTGGTTGTCCTCGTTAGTCGTCGATGGTCGACCTGTTGTTGAACGAGAATCTCAGAAATAAAATCTCCCTCAGTGTCCTTAGTGGTGAGCTTGTGAGTAGCAGATATTTTCCTCACGCCGCGATCTAATAAATACGTGGCTGTTTAAATGGCGAGAACCAATCAAATTATTTGCATGGCTGTAAAATGTCTACTCCCTAGGATTACAACTTTAACCTAATTTCTCTAATCTCCAATGAATGGACAGACTGGGGAAAAGAAATAGCCAGTCAGTCAGTCAGTCAGTCAGTCAGTCAGTCAGTCAGTCAGTCAGTCAGTCAGTCAGTCAGTCAGTCAGTCAGTCAATCAGTCAGTCACTCGGTATGTCAGTCATAAACGTTAATAAATATTAAACTCTAGCTGAGGCCTGACTTCGGCATAAGCGAATTTTGAATCCCGTATAATCCTGTAAGCTCATGGGGAGGGATTTTGGACCTTTTGTTCCAAATATTTCCTTTTCCGCGTGAAGCACAATAACGTGAAGCTACCGGGCCCTGGGGAATTGAAATTGTGTCTAGTCTGAGAGCGCGCGGTAAAAGAAAGCGTGTGGCAGCAGACAACGAAGAAGCTCTTCCAGCTAATCAGTACCTTTTGCGAATAACTGGCGCACGCGCTATTACGTCACAAACGGACGGAACCACTAAACGCAAGATTTTCGAAGAGGGAAGCAGTAAAGATCTCTATTTTCGCTTCCGCTATCAGGTGGATAAATTTTACAAGATGGGTTGCACTTTTAGCCGAAATCATGTTCGTGTGTCACGAATCTTAAAAGGAAAAAAGGTGAGTGCCTCTGCAATGCAAATAATGGGTTTTCAACAAGACGAGATAAAAAATCGCGCGTGTTTCGCGGTTCATAAAAAGTTGAGCGACAACTTTACAGAGGCATTCTACTTTTACGCAAATGAAAGCAACATCGATTTGATTATTATCATGTTCTTCATCTTCAGGTTTCCAGGGTCCGCAAATACATAATTTCAACGCCACCAAAATTTGAATACAGGTCGCCATGAAGTCTTAAATGTCCAAAACCCGGCAAAAGGCCTGCCACGCCCAATAATGCCTACATAGGAGCGTGGTACACCCGTGATGTGCCCCCACCCCAGTACTTTGGCGTGGCTAATCGCGGTTTAAGATTGTCTTGAGGACAACATTCCTGAATTAGGAAGGTGAGTTAGTTAAATGATGGTAAGATAAAAAAAGGTTTTGACAACGAGAAAACAACTGAAGTAGTCTATGGTTGCATTTCCGTGTTACTATTAAATAATCAAGCAATTGCAAGCAATCAATTAATTAGAAATAAACTTATATTTTTTATTCAACTTTCCTAAGTCGAGAATGAAGCAACGGGCTATGTTTTGTTGCGTTCACTGTTGCTATGGTAACCTCCAGCACGCGCGTGGCTCATGCTTATGGACAGTTATGCCATGGACAGCGAGGTCTTGACAGTACAAATTGAACACAACGAGATTCCTACAGAAAAAGTCGACGGCCGGTATTCTCACAGAACGGTGTCGCAAAAAGCAGAAAAAGAAAACAACAGTTGAAAAAAATGGAAAACAACTCGAGTGATGTCGCTTAAATGTTTGTCGCTAACAATGTTTCGATGATAATTTAATTATGTTCACACAACTCACGAAAGTGGCGTAATTGAACGTTTGACTTTCAGATGTTTGCTAACCTGAAGTCCACCAGCCTTTGCTAACCAGTTTGCTAACCGGAATCACATTATTTAACAGTATTTGCTAACCAGGCCAGCATTCGCAGTTTACACCAATAACGGAGGCAGCATAAAAGTAAATTTACAGTTCGTTTCTAGTTATAAGTTTTCTACATGTCAAGTTGTATACGTTCTTCACTTTGTAAGCTTGTGCCAACGTAGTTTCTTGTATTTTGTATTTTAGATCGAATTGTGATTGCTTATCATTAAATACGATTCTTCCTTCCGTGTTGGCTTGTCTTTGCTTAAACGGAAAAAAACAGTGTAAATATTTTTTTATTTTCTTCCTAACAGCACAGGGAGACCACAATATTTGAGGAAATGAATAAATGAATAAAGAATAATATTATTCACGTGGTTTTCTGTATTGTTTTTCTTATATGTACAGTAGGCGTCAATAAACGCGACAGCACCGCTATCGTGTGCAGAGCTGCTCAAGTGCGCGAGCGGATCTGAAATATGCTAATTTTTTACCTACAGTATTAATAAGTAACAAGGGTGGCAACTCTTTCACGAAATAATTTGAACACGCTGTGCGAAATCGCTTTAAACTTGCTTCTTTCGCACCTTTTTGCGACCAAAATCGACCCAAACGAAAGCTAGATAATTTGCGAATACTCTTACCTGACAGTCTCCTGAAAAGAAGCGATTTCCAGACAGAATTCGAGTTCCCTTTTAGCAGTTTTGCTCGGAGTTTTTTTTCGTTACATGTGCGGCCCGTTACCTTGGCACATACGCGCGAGATTTACGCGCCATCAAGTGCGAATCAGTGACGCTGCCTCCCCTGCAAAAATTTTTTTGTGCAAACACTCACCTCTCCCGGTCAGTCAAAATTTGCGCGTGTCCGGAAATCACGAACGATGTGTTGTGCGCGAATTTCACGCAACCATTTTGCCACAATATAAAAGCGCAATATTTGCCGTGAATTCGCCGTGAACTAGATCGGAAAAGGCATCGCCATCAAGTGCGAATCAGTGACGCTGCCTCCCCTGCAAAAATTTTTTTGTGCAAACACTCACCTCTCCCGGTCAGTCAAAATTTGCCTTTTCCGATCTAGTTCACGGCGAATTCACGGCAAATATTGCACTTTTATATTGTGGCAAAATGGTTGCGTGAAATTCGCGCACAACACATCGTTCGTGATTTCCGGACACGCGCAAATTTTGACTGACCGGGAGAGGTGAGTGTTTGCACAAAAAAATTTTTGCAGGGGAGGCAGCGTCACTGATTCGCACTTGATGGCGCGTAAATCTCGCGCGTATGTGCCAAGGTAACGGGCCGCACATGTAACGAAAAAAAACTCCGAGCAAAACTGCTAAAAGGGAACTCAAATTCTGTCTGGAAATCGCTTCTTTTCAGGAGACTGTCAGGTAAGAGTATTCGCAAATTATCTAGCTTTCGTTTGGGTCGATTTTGGTCGCAAAAAGGTGCGAAAGAAGCAAGTTTAAAGCGATTTCGCACAGCGTGTTCAAATTATTTCGTGAAAGAGTTGCCACCCTTGTTACTTATTAATATTGTAGGTAAAAAATTAGCATATTTCAGATCCGCTCGCGCACTTGAGCAGCTCTGCACACGATAGCGGTGCTGTCGCGTTTATTGACGCCTACTGTACACATAAGAAAAACAACACAGGAAACCACGTGAATAATATTATTCTTTATCAATTTATTCATTTCCTCAAATATTGTTGTCTCCCTGTGCTGACAGTCAACGCAAAAACTAACAACAGCAAAAACAGTAACAGGGATAGCAACAAGCAAGACAGCAAGAAAAGCGACGTTGTATAACCACCGTGTTTTCATTACGAAGGTACGAACCATTTTATAAAAGACAAATCCTACCATTGTTTCTTTCAAAGGATACAATTATTCCATTCGCGCTTGTTGGATATAAGATGATTATAGCCAATCACATTCGATAATGTCCAATAGAACAAGCCGGGTGTCTACTAATCATGGATAGCATATATTTTTCTTTTATCTTTTTTTGTTTCCAGGGTTTCACGAATACGGATATCATATTTTCACTTTAAACAGCTCATTTTTTAACAGCACCATTCAGGACATGAGCCTGGAGTAAGTATTTTAGTATTGTTTGTAAGGATAAATGGACACTTTATTCTATATTTAAGTAGTAGATATATAAAGTATGAGCGGGAGATCTGTATGGGCGTTTTTTCTTCAAATTGAACACCCCCACCGCTATATTAATAATCCTTTACTACTGCACTCCTTTTCACCGACTTAATGCTGTAATTCATGTTCTTTCCTTTGTGTGCACAGTTGCTTACCAGAAGCTATCGCATCTTCCGTGGGCAGCAGCAATAAACCAATTGTTATGGCATTCAAAGACAGCAAAAACCAAACAAGTTACCAGCCCAACCTAGCAGCCCAGTGGGGCAAAGATGCCCTGGATAGCATTCGAACTCGGTAAGTAAGCTGTTTCCAAAGTTTTTCAAGTGGGGGGAACAAAATAGTGACTTTTTATTAAGTATTAAGCTGCCAGAATTTGAGATGTCTTATTAGGGTCTTTGTTCCTTTCTCGTAGATTCGGAAACAGATTCTTTGAGTAATAATATACAAACCATCATGGCTACTTCAGGCTGTGCTCGACGAACAAACAGCTGCAGATAGCAGACGCTTCTTCGGGCAAGAGGAAATAAATCCTGTTATCTTGGTTAAATAAATAAAGCTTCCCCTTACTATCTTTGTAAGACTATTTTGTGCTTTAGAATTTTAGAAAGCCTCAAGTGTTCAAAAAAATTCGAGGAGTCTTTCTCTAAAGCTTTTTTATTAAAACTGAGTCCACTTGGGATTTTCTTTTCTAGCGAGGCAGTCACAGAGTCAGTGACTTTTTTAAAAATCACTTGTGCTTAACTTCTCTGTTAGCTTTGGTTTTTGAATAAAACAATTTAAGTTGTATAAGTTTTTTGCAGAGCCCTGTATTAAGCACGTTGTAAGAAAGGGTTGAACAATTACATTTGGGTATACCTGTCAGATCTGCGACAATACATAAAACAACCTCCAAGATCAGTGAGATCGTTTCACACGAATCTACAGAATCTATATGCGCACACCCTCTACTAACTATGATGCGCAGGAACTAATTCTGAGTATGCATTTGACTTTTTAAACTGAAAAGGAGGCTGTCGCATATTTTAAGGACTAAAAAGTCTTTCAGCAAGTCTTAGTATTAGTTTCACTGCTAAAGCAGCATGCGGTAAATGATCATTTCATATATCAGGGACCGCGGAGACCAGTTAAAAGTGGTAGGGCTAAGATAAATAGGGCCAAGATAAATAAACAAGCATTAGGGGCCACTGCTCCTCCATTCATGTTGCATTTACACGCCATCATATATACAACTACAATAAATATAACATAGCCGCCCTCACTTGGTATACCACGCAGTACAGTAAATAATTTTATGTTAAATAAAACTACCTATGCTCTCTACTTTTTGAAGTTGCAAAAATTTCTCTTGTGATTCTCGTTGCGAGAAACAAACTCTTGTGCGACGTCAGCTGTTCAGACACAGTCTGTTAGGCCCCATTTTTAGGGGTGGGTGCGCGCTAAAAACCTAGGCTGTTATAGCCTGTTCCAGGTTCTCGGTCAGTAGGGCGAAAAGCGGGCAAGCGCAAGCGAAGCGAGCGAAGGGAAGTTGAGGGGGTCTTGGGTAGGCGGGAAGGCGCCTTCCCGAGACCCCCCGCTCAATTTTCGTTTGCTCGTGCTCGCCCGGTTTTCGCCCCAATGACCGAGAGCCTGGAAAGGAAAAGGCTTCTCAACCTTTCGCCTTCGATCCTGGATCTGAGCCACTTCTTCAGAGGCCGGGCAGATGAGAAAGAACGCTCGCCAGCAGCGTTGGTAGCAGGATTTACAGTAAGCAGCCAGCAGATAATTTGGACTTTCTAAAAGAGCTTCTTCTTTGGTTCTATCTTCAACATAGCTTCCAAAACACTTAGCTGCCCGGGTAACGGGCAGTACGAGGTTTCCAGAAACTTGAACTCTGACTCATATTCGTCGCCATTAGCAGCTTTAACGAAGAGAGTCTCCATCTGGGCGTAGGAGCTGAAGCTTTCCTGGTTACTAAAGCGCTTGTCGATAACACTGACGACAAGATCAAGGGCCTCATAATACACACTTTTAAAGTAATCTTTGGCAGTACGGTAGGTATGATGGGAAGGCCTGCGAAAATAACTGTCGCCGCGCAGCTTTACTGAGCTTTTGACTTCGTGCATATGCAAGAGTAGACGCAATTTGTTGCTTTCAAGTGGTAAAATTAATAAAATATCCATGTCAACTGGAGCCCTAAAAAATCAACCCGAGTAAAAAAATCGGGGCTCCAATGTACTACTTTTCTCTCGCAGATTTTGTGTTTACAAGTGAGTGTCCTCATTATTCACGTGTATTGTTTTTTACTTTCATGTCCACGTGAACATCTCAGCAAAACATTCATTTGCATTAAACAGAACGCTCAATTGCTTTCTAAAAATGTTCGGGAAACATGCTGATATGACTTGAAAACTGTAATAATATTTGTTACGCCATTAGACTGTAATACAACAATGCCGAGGGTCTCTTTCTCCAGGAAACGAAAAGCTATTTTTGTGTAGAACAACAGATCAGGAAAAAAGTCTAAACTCACTGATAAAATGCAAATGAATTTTTTGCTGAGTTGTGCACGTGAAAATGAAAGTTGAATACAATGCCGTGAATAATGAGGACACTAACTTGTAAACACAAAATCTGGGAGAAAAAAGTAGTACATTGGAGACCCGATTTTATTGCCTTACGTGTTTTCAATGACCTTGAAACTTGCAGGTCATATAAACTGATGACAAACCTCGAGATTGACAAGTTTTTAAAAAAATTCATCGAGCGGTTTCCAAATAATTATCACATTTGTAGGTGTAGACCAAATTATTTACAAAAGTGGCAACAAGAGCACCTGAATGCACGCTCATCAAATCCGTTTTTTTCGCAATCGGTCGTGGCGATCCCCATAATTTTGTATACACAATTTTAAATGGCATCAAACTACTATGAGATGAAACTGCATCCCCAAAGCGCGTCGTTTTCTTCAGATATTACCCTATTATCTCAATAGTATGTTTTTTGCTGTATTTATGACCCTCGAAACTTCATCCCCAAAAATTTCGATAACGCTCTCACAGAATTTGCTCAAACTTTGCCAACATTGAGGCAGGTATAGGAGGTACATGCTCCCTTGAGCGATTTCCGAAAAAATCTCCTGGTGCCGAGCAATACGAACGAAATTGATAAACGTGATGACGTCATTACGTTGCTATGACAACTCCGATGTCAAAATAACACTGGTCATAACAAATTTTCATCTTTACCTAATTCAGCTGTGGTGATCGTTTTTCTATGGCATTGTTAATGGCAGTCTGGTTAGTTCTCAAACTTGAGCGGTGTTGCCCCTAAAAAACCCAGTCGAGCCACCTTAATTGAAACTATTTGTCTAACCACTTACCATGTAACTTTCGAAAAAAGTGTTTAGGTATAAGTAATATTTCGTATTAAGTTTATTGTCATCCTAAGAGCTTTACTGATTCTTATTTCTATATTACCATTTGACGTACTTTTCTGGGAGACAATAATATAGAGCATGAAGACGTTTTCAAGTGACTCCTTCAATTCTGACACAGCTGCCATTTGTCGGCTCACTGCAGATCTTGACATCTATAATTGTGATCTGTGATTCCACCATCTATCGCAGGCTTTGCAAACGGGTAAAATGTTGGAGGTATTTATTAATTTTCTGCCTAATACCCTTAATTGAAAATGCTACCCATTTTAGAAGCTGCTTCAGTTTATACACAGGCTTACCATTCTATGTTTGTGAGGTCACAGAATGGCCCATATCAGAAGCAAGTTATTATTATTAAACACTGAATGCTGCATTCAGTTTTAAGAACAATAAGAAAAGATTATTTTTAACAACGACTGCTAGTAAGTCCATGGGCCTAGACCCTAAAATTAAGCGTTTGGTACCATTCAGATGCATGGACAAACGCTATCATATATTTTCCTTGAACATTCTACTTTATTTTGACATTTAATGACCAGATGACAGTTCCGAAAGAATAGCTTTTTAATGCCCAGAGGGTCACAAATAATCACTTATTGAAACCTAAAAAGTGTTGATTCTATGACAAAGGACTTAAAAGTCACACAAAAAGCAGCTGATGTTTTCAAAGGGCTTCTGTCGCACTTTGGACTTTTCCTCCGTGTGGTTGCCACGGCAGCCAAGCTAGATCACAATGTACACCTCGAGTTCAAGCCATACATACGAGCTTAGTCTCATGTGGCGAGTGCACTGTATTTTCTAGCAAGTCGTTCGTACATTGTTATATTTGAATAGCACCTCCATTGTTTCATTTTGTTTTACTGCCTTGCAATTAGCTCTTTGACAATGTTTTTATTCTTTTATCTTCCGGCGCGCGCGTTAGTTTTTGAGTAACCCGCAAGATCAATAAATGGAATAAGTCGAATGCATTTGTATTGGGGCTATTCTGATTCCGGAATACTTGGAAATATTCTTATTCCGGAAAATCACAAATTAAACGAACGCGCCCTAAGCTATCATTAATCCTTTCATCTAGCGCGAGGTAAATCTATGGCCGAAAATCCAGTTAAAGTGATGAATTCTTGTATGTACTGTAAACAGCTGTATTCGGGGATATAATTAACTTGACATATATGAAAGTGGGCTTTGTTTTATTTTACATTGCGCTTTCATCCATCGGGGCATGGATTAAATGCATGCAAGTTATTTTACACGTGTTGCTAAAATCATACACAACAGACCTTTTAAGTCATCGTCGAAATTAAGTTATTTTAATATTTAAACGGAGCAGAATCACTCACTGAATTTAAATAGCTTAATTTCACTTTGTCGGTCACGCTAGGTTTTAGATGTACTTAATTGCACGAATTATTAAGGAAACCTTATTTCCGAGAATTTCATAGAAATTACTGTTCGTATTGAATATCAAACGAAAAAAAAGTTTAGTGTCGCCGTTTTTTATGGCTTTTATGCCCCATGTACAAGATTGTGATCTAAAATTTTGGAATTCGTAAATCATATAAATTAACATCAGTCAGAGGTAAAAAAACAAGGATGGCTGCTAGGGAACGGGTAAGGATTTGATACTAATGATTAAAAACTGTCAATCAGGGTTATTTCAAAATATCTTTTTCATTAGGAAAACTGATCGTTTATTCGGATTTACATCACGTATTATGAAATAACATCCAATCAAGACAACGTGATTCTTTTCAACAAATGAAAATTGACCTGAATAGCTTCATGGGCATTCCCGAATTTAAATAATTTGTAAGAAAACACTTGCAAGGAACATTTGGGTTGCGATAAGTTAGACTAACCTTCAACCAACTGCAAAAGTTTTGCTGTGGCAGTTTCAAAGACGTGCTCTAGTACCTATCTTACATTTTTTTGATGTTTGGACCATTCCTGCAGTTACGAGGGTTTCCTTAAAAAAATATTCGTTGATAGTGATTTGTTATGGCGTCAAACAGTACGGCTTCGAGTGGAATGGATAACTTGGAAAATTCAGGAGGGTCAAAAACTCAGCTGTTAATTGGTTTAACCAATTTAGTCGTTGGTGTCTTAGCAGTGATTGGAAATTTTCTCCTTTGTGTGACAATTTATAAAGACCCTTATCGGCGCCTGAGGAGCACAGCGACCTATTTGGTGGTGAATTTGGCAGTTGCTGACCTTCTGACGGGTCTCATAACAGAACCTCTGTACGCAGCTTTCGAAATAAGCAACTTCATGGACAAAGAGGTAAATATATTGTATGTCATCGGAGAATCAACAGCGTACGTGTTCGTAAACGCTTCGATTTTGTCCATTCTTACCTTGTCTTTGGATAGGTATGTTGCAGTGAAATATCCCTTATCGCATGGCCAAAAAATGGATCGCAACCGAATCGTGACCATTATAGTTTTATTGTGGACTTACTCCCTGCTGTTCAGCTTGCTTCGCTTCATGGGTGTACCGAAAGATGTATTTTACTGGCTTGATTTGCATGTGAACTATACCTTGTTTGGAGGAATCCTGATCGGGCTATACGTGTCTATTTACTGCACCATCAAACGTCAACTTGCTCAATCACTGCACACTCAAGGGTACAACAGCGAGACAAGGAGGCAGCCAATCCACAACGAGATTGAAACTAAAATTAAGTCAGAGAGAAAAATGACAAGAACTGTGTTTCTCCTTCTGTTGGTGGCTATCGCTTGTATGCTACCATTGTATATCATGCTTCATGTAGAACTACTTTGTGAGTCCTGCATGGAAATACCTTTGGTGGCTACCGTTAGCAAGCTTTCCGAGCCTATTCTGTTCTTAAACTCAGGACTGAACCCTTTTCTGTACGCATGGACAATTCCAAAATACCGTCAAGCTCTGAAGCAAACACTTCATACCTGGCGTTTGTGTTCGAGAAAAAGAAAATTAAACAAACAAAGAAAAACAACCCCAGGCCCGTTCAGATTCGCATTTGGCATTCATAATCAAGGGATGGCTGACGGAGCAACAACGCTATCGAATTCAAAGGATTCCAACCCGATTCAGCTGATGGAAATAAATGTAAAAAGGAATAACAGTTTTTAAAATGCTTGTGCCTTTATGCCTCACTTAGGCCTTTTGACCGTAAATTTTTTATATAGCAGGCGTACGGCAACTTGGTCATAACTGATATAAATTGTATCAAAATAATCAGGAGTATAATTGGTTCATGCACTGGTATATTTTGCCACGCCTATTTAACGAGGTAATATATCGCTTACAGGCATGAAATTTTCATGTGGACTAGCCTCCATTATTAGACAGATAAATTTGCTAGAAGTTAATTAACCTTTGACGCTTAATCGAGTTAATACCAGCAACGAATATTTGAGAAAAACAAACTAGCAAGTTACTGATCATTACACATTTTTCATTTTTTCTGGGAAACTTTTATCTTTACTCAAGTTTTTTTAAAAACATTTCTTATTAGCATAACCAAGGGACCAAAACAATCTGGAAGCTAACATTCCGATTTTTTCAGAGTAACTTAGTCAGTAAGCCTTTATTTCATCAGGATAACTCTTTCAGCTTTACAATTAAAACTGATATCAACAGAGGCCCTGCTGAAACTAATACTAAAGGGAAACGTACATTTAAAATCCTAAATCCTACAATACTGAGACTAAGTAACTTGATGATTTAAAAGATGATAATGAACTAATACAGTCAAGCTCGCTAACATAATTGAGATGATAACGCTGGTCGTTGGGAGAGAGTTTCTTCTTGATTCACGGTATTTCGTGTCAATAGCACGGCTCTCAACGACTTTCTGAACATTTTGTGTCTCCACGCATATATAAATGGGTTCACTGCGCAGTTCAGGTATACTACAGGTTCTGACATTTTGCTCATGGTTAGGAGGACCAAGTTTGTCTGGCACGTGGAACAGAACATATACGCGTGCATGTAGATGTAATAGGGCAATAGACAAAGATAGCACGCCGCTAAAATGATTAAGAATGTCCTTATTATTTTCACATCGCTGATCATTTGCTTTCTTTGGTCATCAATTCGAGGGGTTGTCTCGGCCATGCCAACTCTTTGATTCCTGGCAACGACAGATCTTCGATAGATGAGTGCAAGGAACACAGTCAAGGCAAACAGGCTTCCAGTAACATGGATGTGCAGATCCAATAGATAATAAGTAATCTCTGGCACGCCCATACTCGGCAAGAAGCTGAACAGTATGGAATAAACCCATAATATTGCAATGATGCCTACTGCAGCTCGCCTCGTCATGACGTTGCGATAACGAATGGGTATTTTCAGTGCCAAGAATCGGTCAATGACCAGCACTACTACGGTACAAAGGGAAACATTAACAGTGATGTACGAGGCATGATCACCGGCCGTTAGAGCGATCTGATAGTCTCTGGCTTGGTAGAAGCCAAAGTTATAGGCCGTGTACAGAGGATCTACGATGAGGCCAGTTAAGAAATCTGCTATGGCTAAATTAGCTACGAAGAGCATCGGTGACGTACGGAAGCACTTTAGTGGGTCCTTGTACATGGCCAAGCACAGAACGCCATTTCCAACAACAGTTATGACTGAGATTATGAGGAGAGAAATGGCGGAGATAAGCGACAACTTGACCTCCATCTTGGTTTGGAAAGGGTCATGATGGGTTTTATTCTCTAACGTGGCGTTGTTCATTTCAGCAACTTAAATCTTTGAGATCTGAAAATAGAAAAAAAAAACATCGTTAAACCCAGCGCTGACAGGACCAACAACTCCTTCGTAGGATGGTAGCATTAATGTAGAACTTGTTATGAAAAGAAAGGTCGACCGGACAGCTGCATAATTCATTTGACTTTTCAACGTCTATATATATATCCTCCGACAAGGTACAAATTTACATTTTTGCTTCGACAGGCAATATTATTACGCAGTATTCAGTGAAGACAAATCCTCTTGACCATTTTTAATAATTCAAAGCTGTGTTTTCAGTTTTATACCGTAACAATTATGTGCAGTCTGCAAATTTACCTTGCCCGATTGAACAGTGCTATTACTTGCTAGACCTGGCTAATCCAACCACGCCAGCGGATGAACGTACAACCTGATACGAACAGAACCTGGTCCAGAAAGTGATTTTGATAAGAACCTGACCAATATGAAGATGTCAGTCGCTTTGTTTCTCCGTTATCACTCTTATCGCTTCCTCGTCCAATTTGTGCTGAAACACTCACATGTTTCAGACATTTATAAACACAAATGATTGATGTGTAAATAATTGAAATTTTCAATTCAGTGCAGATTGTCAATCAGTACTGAGTATTGTTAAAAGCCAGGTGATGCAGATCCACGGGATTCGTGTGATTTTTCTATTTATTTCGCAGTCATCCCTCGGTATTTTCCTCTGAACGTCGATTCCGATACTCCAGAAATACGTATTTTGCGTTTTTACTGCACTCGGACTTTGTACGTGATTCTGCATATCCTTATTAGTCCCATATCTAACTCACATCTACGCAATATAACTTGAAATGCTTTATTCGTGTTGTGGATGATTGGACTTGGGTATACTCAAACATATTTATTTATTTATAAGGATTAAACTACTTTTTTAGCCGACACAAATTTAAATCGTCAGCATAATCGAACCGCGTTAATTCGTCAGATAGGTGACTCCTGATCCTATATATGGCAGTACCTAAATCCAACCAGCCTTGAATCCAGCATACTTTAATTCATGTCATTTTGCCCTTAATTTTGCTTAACATCAGTCATTGAAAATTGCCCTGTCTTGTTAGGCGGTCGGTTCAGCAGCACGTTTTCACCAAAACGTTTTAAGGTAAGGATTGGGTACGCGCGGCAATGGCAACTTGATTGAAACTTAATCAGCGATTCAATTCAACTGGCTTGATTTATTAGTGGCGCGGATGTTTGGACTTGGGAAATAAATAATCAGAAATGTTTATTTACAGAAAAGAAAAGTATTATTCCTACCAAATATAATTTTCCAGCGAAATTGAATCGTTAATATTAACACAAAGGGACCACAGAAAGTATACTTATCTCAGTAACGGCGTCCGTAGTAAGCGGCTGCCCCAAAATTGGAGTTCGACTTTATTTGATGAATAGATTCACGTAGCCAGTTCTCTCACTGGTTTTGATTGATAGCAAGGCTTTTAACCGTGCAGTCTGTTTAAACGCGACGCATTAACAAGATCTTTTTTTTGCTCTTTATACAACAAAATGCAATTAAAATTATCACCATGAGGGGAGTTCCCATGGATTTTAAAGAAAAGAAATGTCACGAAACTATTGCTATGCCGTCATCACTTCGAAATACAATCAGACATAAATCGAAAATATTTCGTTTCTTTTCTTGTATTTATCTTCCTTTTTCTACTTAGCAAATAAGTAAATGATAAATATTTTGAAATATTAAAATTGTCGCCCCAAATATGACCTACAGCACGCACTTATGCCGGTGTTGTACGAACGTGTTTGGCTATTTTAATTGTTGATTTCAAGTTTCGACATCCACATCACATACGTTTTTATCGCGGAAATGGTTTTGTCAGGATGGGCTCCTGGCTTAGTGAAGGGCATTTGCAGCTGTTTATACGTGAATTCATGCCAATTTGAACACGCCTTTTTAATTGAAGACTTATTTGAGCACATCTCTTGTTTCTTCATTTTGTATTCATACCCAAAGCTACGAAGGTAGAATAAACATGCGTTTGCTTGAGACCCGTTTAAATATTTTTATATACAAGCACATGTGCAAATGTAGCCAGTTCTCGAGGGAAAACTAGAACATGCATTTAGATACATTAACTGACAGAACGTCAATGTCTGTTCGTAGAATTGCGCTAGCGCGAAAGAATCCTGCTGGGTCAAAATGGCAGCTTTGTGGAGAAATTTAAACTTTCATAATATGGATTGTCGGTGATATGACAAAAAATTAATTAGCCACAATATATGATCATGTGGTACACACTGAACAGTAGCCAGCAGGTTCTCGACTAACTGAACAGTGAAACATTTACAAACAGTCATGTCTATTTTTGAACTAGCGGAAACTGTCGAAACTCGCTCCTTGCAAACGAACATCAATTTTGATAACAATACACAGGCTTTGATCAAAAAGGATCCTGTAATAGCCCTTTTGAAACAATAGCGAAATTTCCGATTACCTTATTCTCACTAAATTTCGCAAAAAATTAAGAGCCATATTTCGCGAGTATAAATCTTCGCGATTTTGAGTGGAAGGTAGAATTGGAGTGTATTAAATTTCGCGTTTTTTTTCTTTTCTTCAACCTCAGAACTGTAGCAACATAATTGATATTAGTAGAATTCTACCAGTACACTAATGCAAATGCTGCAATGTGATTGGCTGAGCTATTGCACACTATCAGCCATTAGTGTGCAGTTGCCGAAGGTCGTCCACAAAATGCGACGTTTTTATCGTTTTTCCGAAGTTTTGGAAGGAAGTTTAAATGTAAATGGATAATAAAATTCCCGAGAAGACTAAAAGAAAGACTTTAGCGGTTTCTTGACTTTAAAAGCTTGAAATTATTGAAAAACGGGTGCACGCGCGTAAACAACTGCAAATTTACCAAGGACAATTCAATGCGTGCGATTTTGTTAAAACGTTAAGTTCGATAATGCATAGGAAAATAATTAGAAACCATTATTTGCGTTTATTTTAGTCAGAATTCTACTAAAACAATTAGATTATTCGCTCTCAATTTCTATGAGGTGATAGTTGATTCGGCCTGCGGCCTCATCAACTATCACCTCATAGAAATCTCGAGCTCATAATCTAATTGTTAATTAGTATATACCACACAAGTGAATAGTGCTTTCCTTGTGCGCTGATTGGTTAACTCAGAGGTGATTAGCAAAGTACTATTCACCTCCGAGCAGCCGAAGAGAAACAAAATGGCTTCGCGCATCGCTTTGGGTACCGAAAGTAATACATATCAAACTTAGCCTCTTGTTATGGTTTGAATTTTCTTACACAATGAAGCTATTGTTGTCCATCCTTAGGGATTTTTCTGTTCGGGGTCGCCAAATTACACTCGGGTTAAATCGGATCCAGTCGGCACATTGCTGATGATGACATTTTTGTTCCTAACGGGGGCCTATTTGGGAAAGCACAGACAGACTAACGAGTTTGAATAAAAAGTAAAGCGAGGTTCACAACTTTGAATAAAAAGTTAAGCGAGGCTTTATCTGCTTTATGTTCAAAGCGCGCCCGGGAAAGTGCGTCAGTTCGAATGTTTGATGTAATGTATTATGAAATGATTCATATATGAACTGCGAGTTCGAATGTTTACAAGTTTGAATAAAAAGTTCAGCCATTAAAATTGATGACATTTACGTACGTAATAGCAAAATAATAATGCAGCTGTGTTTGAAAGTGGAATTAAAATGAAAATTCGTCTCGACCAAGAGAAAATGAAGGTAGAAATAGAAGCTCATTTTTTTCTCTCATGCAGAGTCGTTATGAATTTCTCTTATCTTTGGATATCCAGGGGCAGTTAGTGGGGGCGAAACGAAGTAAATCCGACAAAAATCGTTTTCAAGAAGGCTTCTTGAAAACTTTCGCCCCTCCAATTTTTGCCGGGTTTACTTCGTTTCGCCCTGACTAACTGCCTCTGAGTCTCCAAGGATGGATTTCCACTTTCGCGTAATGTCAAGTTCGCTATAACAGGCGTGATAGGTGCGTAAGATAGAGAAAAAAGTATGGACGGCTTGCGTCTGCGGAAAAAGTGAAACCATATTTCACTTTTTCCGCAGACTCGAGACGTCTATACGTTATTGCAGCGGAACACGAGTAGCAGTTATGCTGCTGCTAGCCCGCTGCACTCGCTCCGAAGCAATTAACCGGAGAGCTGTTCTAATAATGTGTTTTTCAAATTTATAATTATAACGTCAATGTTGTTGGAACCGACTAAGTCTGCAGAAATTTGCACGGCTGGGACGACTTTCAGACGAAGAGTTCATCCAAGAAAATTAAAATATCTGAAAGGCACATCCACCAGATTATTTTCCTTCTTGTTTTAAAAATAAGTTTTGTGCCCGGAATGAGAAAAATAAGAACTAATGGAATTGAGCGGGAATAAAGATATAGAACTCTCACTGCGTAGCTGCAGAACAAAGAAATTTTACATAAAGGTGGAATTAAATGTCTTTTTTCAGTACTGCTAATTAAAACTGTTTCCTGGCATCATTGAAGGAGTGAGCGTAGCCCTCTACGCACACGTCGCTAAGACATAGGGCGGGAAGTCCAGCAATAGCAGACAAAGGAGTCGAACTCAGATATCACAGAAGGAGTGTTATTTCTGAGGACGATAACAATAGTCATATCTTCGGCAAAATTCTTCCCCTGACTTTCTGATGTCAGTTTAAGTATCATGGGCATCCGTGGCAGTTTGTTCCTGTTTAATTTCCTTGTGTAGCTTAGGCCACCCGGGAAAAAAATATTTTCGTTTTTTTTGGCTTCTTGCTAAGTTAGCTACACAGGAAGCATAACATGAGAAGCATTGTTTCCTAGTATAGCTAGTGCCTTATCCCTTAAATTTTTATCCAAATTAGTTCTTAGCTGCTGCTAAAATTTAACCGAGCACTTCTATAATGAAAAAAAGATGTTTTGTAAAACTGCTATATTTAAAGTTGTTGGAGCCGACTGAGTCTGTAGACTCTGCAGGCTTAGACTTACATAACTGTGTTTGCAAGCGGAATTAAACTGACATTTCCACGCGGAATTAATAAAATGAAAATTCCTCACTTTGAATTTTCAAAGAATTATCTTACCTTACAGATGTGTTTGCAAGCGGAATTAAACTGATATTTCCACGCGGAACTAGTACAATGAAAATTCCTCACTTCGAATTTTCAAAGCCGAATCTTCCCTTACAAATGCAAACGTGTCTTTTCTTTTTTGTACCGTTCTTTTAGTGTAAAGCGCCCCACTGAAGCAAGAATTCTATCAAAAAAAGAAGTTCAGTCTTTCATTGACGCAATTGGTAACTATGGTGACAGAAAAACAAGACATTTCTTGAAAGGAATAATATTGAGCATTTAGCCATTTCTGTCAGCAGCTACTGTTTCCAGAGAAACTCATTTTCTCTTGTTTCTGTTCAACCTTCCATGATAAAAATTTTCAACAGTTCTCGATATAATTACTGGCACGGAAGCTACGAAATAATAAAATATCTCTCTAACTGAACGCGCAGCTATTGCTCTGCCGTAAATCACTCCCAAAATAGATAACTTTGGCGGAAATTATTTTAGCTATATATGTATATTTTTGGTATTCAAGAGCCTTTGCCTTTACGTGTAGGATTTTATTACAGGTTTAATTTTATCCAAATTAAAAATTTAACCAAGCGCTTCTCCGATAAAAAATAACATATGTGTAAATTAAACTGTTAGAACGAAAAAGTTGTTTTAACCGACTGAGTCTGCAGACTCTGCAGGCTTAGACTTACATAACTGTGTTTGCAAGCGGAATTAAACTGACATTTCCACGCGGAATTAGTAAAATGAAAATTCCTCACTTCGAATTTTCAAAGAACTATCTTACCTTACAGATACAATCGTGCATGTCTTTTCTTTTTTGTACCGTTCTTTCTGTGTAAAGCGCCCCACTGAACCACGAATTCTATCACAAAGGAAGTTCAGTCTTTCACTGACACAATTGGTAACTATGGTGACAAATAACAAGTAATTTCTTGAAAGGAATAATATTGGAAAAATATTGACATTCTGTCAGCAGCTCCTATTTGCAAGAAAAAACTCATTTTCTCTTGTTTCTGTTCAATCTTCCATTATAAGAATTTTCAACAGTTCTTGATAAAATCTTTTTAATTAAGGTAATTAGAGAGTAATGGAAATGATTTGAGCTTGGTACTTGTTTTATCCAAATTAGTTTTAACAACCGCTAAAATTTAAGCGAGTGCTTTGTTAATAAGATGTTTAATTTCTAATTATGTCTAGCTTTTCTTCTTTATAATTTGACTCCAAAATATGTTAATCATCCTCATTTCGCGAGACAAAAGAAAGCTGTCAAAGTCACACTTGCATTTCATTTGCTGCTACACATTGCACATTTCAAGCTTAGTTATATCACAGTTCCCTTTTACATTCCGGCCGTTTCCCTAGATATGGGTAACGCGGACTCTGGCGATCCATTGTACATCACCGGCTGACCTACCGCATTCAGTTGTTCTATTGCGAACTTTCAATTTCAGTTGTGAAAGCGCTATCATGGCCAGAGTTTGTTTGCTTTTATGGGGGCGAGGAAAGCCAAAGTAGTTTGATAACGCACTACAAGGATATAACTGTGCGGAAAAAGACCAACTGACTTGTATTTAGTTTAGGAGTGTTCGGATTCTATAAGGCTGTGTCTCAAACTTCCCCCACCCCACTCCCTTTCAGATGTGCCTAAGCTACAACAATCATTCCCACACCCTCCCACACAAAGCCTAGGTTTGTAACACTCATCGCTTCCTAAGAATTTTGAATTTCGCACACGGTGATCTGGCTACGCATCGGTGATTCCTAACTATTGCCTTACGAAAAATAGAGCCCCTTTCCATCAAACAATAGATAAGGCCATAAAAGGAGCGAAAGTTAGACTTATGATACGATTTTGGTCGCTAATTATCAGCTTGTGTGGTATATACTAAAATAATTTTTCACCTCAGCGTCACTATTTGCCCAAAAGGTTTGTCAGGGCTGTCACTAAAAATAAGAAAGAATGGAGAGATGTCAAGAACAAAGAAATGTTTACATTGATTTACATCACAGCTCGATTTGAGTTGATACTCCACTAACAACAACTAATGATCACGTGATGATCCTTAAATTGTAGGACCCGGATGTATTCCTTTCATGGGCCCTGATTGGCTGGGTTAATTGTCAGGGTTTCCTCCTAATCTCGGTATATGGAAATTCACGCCATATCAATTTACGCCTCTTAATAGATCTTAGTGTTTTCCCGAGTGTTTCCCTACAAATAAAATAAATATTTTGAATTAAAAAAGACCTCACCAGTATTGTTTTAAAGGTAAGCAACTGGTTTGTTTGATTCAGCGGTAAAACACCAGCAAAAAACAAAAAAATATTTTTAAAATCACTCTTGGGTTTAATTTGCACGTTATTGAAACCATAAGAGATCTAACCCAAGTTTTCTGAAGTCTTACCTGCTTAAAGGTGGCATCCCGAAAAGCACATGGGACCGAAATATTTGGAGACGTTGACATCCACATTTCTATTTCTATTTAAGCTCTATTTTCTTTTAAATTTCGATCCGTATGTGACAGTTTTGTTATTTGGTCAACAACAGGTCGAGTTGACCAAAACATTGGAATGCAAATGGTTGTTTATGTAAAAACAATATAATCTTGCAGTGTCAAGCTAAGAAAAACTAATGGATTACAGAGAAAGAGAGTAGACGTTATGAAAGTTAGAAAAACGTTGTTTAAAAGGACCGAGTGACTTACTCTACACACGGAAGCCATGGAATTAACAAAAGTAAAGTTCTGGTATGTAAGAACCCGTTAAGATTCGGTGTTTGACTAAACTAGTATGTGTAGATTGTGGTGAGATGTGATTCTGTTATCGTGTTTTGAATTGAATTCCATTATTTCATTGCGGTTTCACTCCGGGAATAGCCTGGGGAGATTGCAGCTGACTGACTTATACCACTAGTGTTATTAATTATGGTCTACCGTGAAATGGATTTTCGGTCACTGTAAAATGTGTAAACTACAGTCCGAATTTCGAATTGTTGGCCAATATCAGCAGGTGGTTGCATATTTTTTGTACTACTGAGAGGTGGAGATTAAACTAAAATCATTTCACGAACATTCCGCTGCAGTTTGAAAACGAGAACTACAGCAGAAGAACACCTAACGCTAACCTATCCACGACCATCCATGGCAAACACAGCAGGTGCTGTTTGCCTATCAGCGAACAGTTAGCCGGATTACCAGATTTGCAGTAGAATAGAGATGGTCGCCTACTAATAAATAGTCTAGTCTACCACAAATTAACCTTTATAGGCCACCAACTATGGTTTCATTACACAAATCTGAAGTACAGTTCTGCTGTGGGATGTTGGGAGAAAACGATAACCAAGTCTGATTCGGTCTGTTCATTCGGGATCCAGAACTGATTTTCCTAGCTATCAACCACTCAGAGGGTGCGTACACGCAGGATCACCCTATCATGAATCCGTAGTCTGGGCTCGATCGTTATTCCAGTTCACTTTTTGTAAGCGCATTGACTTATTTCTAACGCAAAAGACATTAATTGAAACTATAGAGGGCTATCAGTGCACAGTCTTTGATAAGCGCAACCTTTTACTGTCCTTTACCCGGTTCGGCTCGAATTCATGACATACAGTGATACCTGTCTTTTTTTCCTGCTCTGTTTATTTTTGCGTTGCAGGTTTCCTTTTCTTTTGGGCATTTTAACTTCAATTTGCAAGGCAACTATAAAAAAGCAGCCGCATTTAATTTTCATCTTGGCCGACGATCTGGTAAGTAACCTGGAATTCAGAGCCGGTCAACATTCGTTTTATTCAATATTCATTCTATAAGTAGAATTATAAAAGTACACTGCTAATAAATATATATATTGTTAGACATTTAAGGTATATTTTATGAGTCTTGCAACATTTTTGCGAGCCCGCAGGGCAAGTAAAAAAACAATTTGCGAGCAAAAATGCACAGCGAAACTATGCACTAAAATGTCTTATAAGAGATTTGTAACCCTCGATTTTCTTTCCTTGAAATGCCGACTTCCGACTTTCCACCGTTTTTTAATCTTTCAAGAGGACTACAAAGAACACATTAAATCGGTCTTGTGTCGTACAAATAACATCATGTATATTTGCACTCATTTCGTACGTTATTTGCTCTCCAGCACGCGAGGTAAAGCACGCGCATGTATAAATTATCCCCATTCATTGCTATATTTCGTTTAACAGGGATGGGATGACGTTGGCTTTCATGGTTCCCGCCAGATTCCAACTCCAAACATCGACGCGATGGCCAATGAGGGCGTCATATTAAACAACTACTATGTGTCCCCAATGTGCACTCCGACTAGAGCATCGATCATGTCGGGTAAACACCCGATCCACCTTGGTAGGTTTCATTGAAATTGCCCAATGATTTTGGCGCATAACTGAAGGGCTGCTGTCTTTTCGTTTGTAACTAATCGCTATGTACAATGTTATCTTCAAATGGCCATGGAAAGTAACCTGAAAAGCACCTAGTATGTGTTATAAATGAGTCAGGAAGGGACAAGGAAGATTAAACATTGGAGGATAATTTAAAGATAAACGTAGGCAGGCTATTAACTGTTCCTCTGGTGATTTATGATGTGGCTTCGTTAATATTTGCAAATATAACAATTGGCCATCGTATGTTCGCAATTTAGTGGGGATATCAAGAACAACATCAACATCAACTGACGACAAAATTGAATGAAGAACCTTTGGGGCTCATTATCCGGCTAAAACAATTGTGTGTAACTCAATGTTTTCTTTTACTCCATCAGGTATTCAACATTTCGTGATCTTCGCCGCCCAACCTTATGGACTACCGCTCAAGGAAGTAACAACAGCACAGTATCTTAAAAGTCTTGGTTACAAGACTCATGCAATCGGAAAGGTATGATGAAGCACATGCCCGAGATTTAAACGATTTGAATCACATTGTTATCGCCTGAAAGAAGCGATTCTTACAGGAGGTATTGAGGAGGGGAGAGGGGGGGGGGGGGGGGGAGGGGGGCGCCATCCACTACGTAAATCCCTATCCTGGTGCTGGATAATGGTTTATCCAATGGATCGTGTAATACATCCTTTGCACAACCTAGAATAAAGATTTATATCTGCGTCACTTTTTTGTGCGCAAAGTTGTATATCAGTGGACCTTGGAATGTTGAAACTTTCTCTTTCTGCGACTTGTTTAATACAATGACAACAGTGACAACATTTCACAGAATGATCCTAATATCGGCTTATAGCTTGATGAAAACTTGCTTCTCTCATGCGCGAACCCTGCTTTAATAGCAAGTAACAGTTTTTCGTCTTCGACAGCAAAAAAACTGGCAACGACTGAAGCTTTTTCTTCTTAGCTATCTTCGCCGTTTTGGTTTCGTCATTTTAAACCTTTAGGGCTTTACACGTAGCCAGGCCAGGAAGTCTCACGTCAGCTGAAACACCTGCAAGCGTCCTTTCGTGCAACGTTGTATACCGTGCGGGGGCTGGACGTTTATTTACCGCCATAGGATTACAGGCGCACCTACAATTACGAGTGCGCACTCGTACCCAGGTCTTCTCACCCTTCCGGAGAGAATCTGGGTACTAGATTACAGGCGTACTCAAGTTCTACCCTTCCCTCAGACGACCGAGGGACAGGGTACTAACAATGTAGGCTGAATATCATGCTTTGTTTCTTTCTTATAGTGGCATCTCGGATACTTTACTAAGGAGTACACCCCTTTATATCGAGGATTCGATTCGTTCTTTGGCTTCTTGGGTGCGAAGGAGGATTACTGGGATCACAGCTCGTTTGAGGATTACTGGGGCTATGATCTCCGGGATAACATGAAGGTAGGTCGGTAAAAGAAAACACGCATAAAGAGCAACTATTCTATTAAATAGGCTCAAAAGAGTGAAAAACAGTCGAGAAATAAATGCAGTTGAACTGAACGGAAACTGATCAAAGTCATGGTGCTATCAGCTAACTTTACCCCTAGCTATCGACTCAAAGAACGTTCAATGTCAAAATTAGAGAAAAATACCAAAGACTATAGTTGTCCACAATTTCCTTAAGCCACAATGATCGGTCTTAGGTTGAGCCTGCAATAGAAGAGGAACTGAGATTTACTGAAAGGACGTTTACATAAAAAGCATAATTAAAATTGAACTTTAGAAACTTTATAGTCATAATCTGTTTCTATTTTCAATGCAAATGTATGTCGTTATTTGTGCGTTGTTGCCTTTTGTTATTATATGACGTCTTTCCTTTGTCGTTTTTAGCCAATCAGAAGAGATGGAATCTATGCAACGGACCTCTTTACCCAGGAGGCCATAAAAAAGATCAATGCTCACGATGCATCCAAACCAATGTTTTTGTACCTTGCCCACCAAGCCGCGCATTCAGCCAATAAGAATGATCCCCTTCAGGCACCAGCGCACCTTATAAAGGTAATTTCATAAATAGAATAGCGTTTTAAGTATCAAGATGGCATTCTGCTGCTGTTTAAAAATTTTCTGGTGCGTGACGGTCTGTTTCATTACGAACCGTGTCCACCGAGTGAAGGGCTAAGCGCGAAATGTTTAGCATTTTTAATCTGTAAAAGATTTCTTACTCAGCTCAACTGTATAACATTTGTGCCAAGTGCCACGCAACCACCACGGTTTTTCCTCTTGCAATTCCCCTTTTTGCATGTTCACTTTTGTATACAGTGTGACACCCATTTTAATCGACGCTTGAGTCTGTCGAGGTTAGACTTTGTTGCTGCTATCACGGTGCTCTTTCCAACCAATTACTTGGGAAAAACAAAATTATAAACCAACCTATGGTGACTTGCCACCGGTAGCATGTTGATCTTATTTTAATTCTGAATGTGTTATTTGCGTTTGTGTTAATCGGCCAAATAAATGCTACTACCGAGCAGTCCAATTAAATTGAATTTTCTATTTTTCAAGAAATTTAGTTTTATTAAAGACAAAAGAAGACAAAAGTACGCTGCCATGGTAACGTCACTGGATGATTCAGTCGGAGCCGTGAAGCAGGCGCTCGCAGATAAGGGAATGCTGCAAGATTCTGTCATAATCTTCACCACTGACAACGGAGGAGCTCCTTATGGTTTCAACTGGTAACTAAGCTACAACAGGTCATCTCCGTGGCGCAGTTGTACTAAATTGTTATAACATATGATACAATTTCCCCCTATTGTGAATTCTATGGCACATGGAAACAATTTCTCAACAGTCTTAAGGGGCATACTTTGTTCATTGTATAGGCTTTACATTTATCTCTGAAAAATGCCCCAGCAAACTTTTGACTTTAAATAAACAGTGAAGATGAAGATCTGCTTTAGCTGCAATTGCCAGAGTTACGTACGTAATCAGGTTACATCGAGAACTTTTATTTCCAGTGGTTCGATCCGATTTTCTAATGTCTCATTCGAATGGTCATCCACGTTTATTCACCTTCACCGCTACCACTGAGTTCTAAAGTCTAGGATAAAGATTACTTATTGTATTGGTACAATATACAAGACAAATATCGACGAATTTTACGTACTGTTAACTTTGCACTGATTTGTGTGATACCGGTATCTAAGTCCAATTGTAGTCTTCAGCCGTAAACTAGCTCCCTTATCAATTGCGTCCATGCAGAGTTTAACTACACTTTTCTACTTGATTAGGAACGCTGGCTCAAACTTCCCTTTTCGCGCTGGAAAAGACACCCTGTGGGAGGGTGGAGTGAAAGGTGTTGGTTTCGTATACACCGCTAATGATCTCATCAAACAGAAGAACCGCGTGTGTACAGGATTGATTGACGCCACAGACTGGGCAGCGACACTGTACCACTTAGGGGGAGGGGATGCAGAGCTGATATCGGCGCGAACTGACGGAAAGAATGTCTGGGAAACAATATCAAACGACGCACCATCACCTCGGGATGAAGTACTGCATAATATAGACCCTCGGTAGGTGCAAATAAATCCATTGTCAGTGCTAGTGAGTCCAGACCAGTTCCCACTATAAATTAGGATGTCAATCTCTCCTCCCAATTTAAAATTTTAAGATTGCCAGGAATTTTTGTTTGTCAGTTGACCAATCAGCTTCATAGATATACAAATGATAAAATTATATCCCCAGATCAGCTATAAGTTATGATATGATATGATAAACAGATTTTCATCGTCTTCTTTATCTAGGCGAAATTTTGAAGCCATCCGCAAAGGGAACTTTAAACTTGTTGTTGGAATGGATGACACCTATCAGCTTGGATGGCATGCGCGGTACCCAACAAAAAGGCCACCTCCTTGGTCAGCAAAACCAACTCTCCCTGGAGCTGAAATTAAATGCGGCCCGTGGACAGACGGTGAAGGCATGTGTGACTCAAAGCATCACCATTCATGTCTGTTTAACCTGGCAAATGGTAATACCTATTTACGTTAACATTCAGCAGAAGTTAAATTCGTTCCACTGTCCGGCGAACCTCCAAACTAATAAGTAAATGACGCTTAATACAAAATCAGAGACTGTACCTCTGTGTTGTAGAGGAACAGGGGGAGGGGGGGGGGGGGCAGTGGTGAGAGCGCACTCCTCCCACAAGTGTACCCGGGTTCAACTCCAGGACCCAGCGTCATATGTGGGTTGACTGTTGTTAGTTTTCGCCTTTGCTTCGAGGGTTTTCTCCAGGTGCCTCCTCACCTCCCCCCTCCCCCTCTCCGCCCACCCTCGCACAAAAAGCAACACTTCTAAATTCCAATTCGCTCCGGGGACGGTGGACGAAGAACTACTCTGTTGAAATGCCATTTTATTATTTATTATTTATACAAAAAAGTATTTTTTGAATTCATCTAATTTTAAATAATTTACAGAGTATGACATCACATCATTACATTTAGCTTACAATAAAAAGCAGCACTTAATCTTACAAAACACCGTTCCTTTTTACTTTTCTTATTTTACATCAGAATATATATGTGTTTTACTGTTGCATTGGTACAATTTTGCATTTTCCATTTTTTTTGGTGTATGGTAACTATGATAATGAATATAAAACAAAGGAAAATACCAAATACCAAAGGTGAAATTGAACCACAAAATATACAATTCTACATTAGTATACAATTAATTGCATTCCAAAAATTGCGGTTTATTACTAGCATATGTTTTGTTTTGTTTTGTTTTTTTGAATTCATACATATACAAAGTATAGTCGTCTACACAATTATGGCATGTTGGATAAAGCAGTGCTCTTAAGACTTCTACAAATTAATGGCCACTCAGCATGCAGGAATCGCGTGTTTTGCCAATGCCCAACAAGATGTAGCTTATGCGGAAGAAACTGAATAATCAATATTATGCAAAATCCACAACTAATTAGGAAAAATGAATACGTCAGAATAAATGAATAAAGGCGGAATCATGAATAAGTGAGGTCCAATTATTGCACTTCCACCATGTTATATCTAGAACACGTTTGGTAGATTTTTACAATGTTGTGATCTCTTTCAAATTTTTAGATCCATGTGAATACAGAGATGTTTCTGACCAATATCCACATGTGGTGCAGGAGTTGAAAGAGAGGCTGAATTATTACCGGAGCACAGCATTTCCAGTTGTCTATCCAATGATTGACGCAAAAGCGGATCCCAAGAAATTCAATAGCTTTTGGGGACCATGGAAAACTCTCACAGACAAATCGGAATATTTTGCTTCCAAGAGCGCTTGCAATCACGTGCAGGCCGAACAGGTTCGCCATGGATTACACCTGATGAAGTATTCCAATCAAACTCTATGATCCATTGAAGTATCAAATTGAAGATCTTTCTTCATTTTAGAAAATTATACACATTTATGATACAAAAAACCCAGCAATAGATCAAGGCAAGGAATATAAACACAGAAACATATATTATAATAACTTCATACTGAATTATTTCTTAAAATCGAGTCCTTTGGCCAATGATAAATCAGGTTTAAAAGGACGTAGCATTTATTTGTTTCGCACTGTTCTCTAAGATAGCGAACTCAACCGGTGAAAGTATATATTTTACTGCGTTCTCGGATGCGGACTACTGAACTAATTTTCCAAATAATCCGTGGTAAGTTGTAGCAGGTCGGCCGCTATAATTCTACGCGCAGTCCTGGGGCTAGACTAGGATTTGATACACTGAAGCAAAGCCTCGAGTAGTTCTCAGGCCGTTGACAAGTCCATGATGCATTATTTAAAATCTCTAGTATTCCATCAAGTGCGTCAGTAGCCTCATTACCATCTAACAATTCTATCTTTTTAAACAAACCGTTCCAAGGACTCGACGGTTTTAATAAAATTAACTTCAAAGGCTAGCGAATGCTTGGGGATATAACACCCATATGTTAAGTAAAAACAGCTGAGGATGAGCAATATATGAAAGCAAGAACACGTGATAAAGGAGCTTTAACGGTTGTTATCCTTGCGACCAAAGTTCTTTTTGTACGTAATGTACATAGGTATTCAACTAAAATACAATGTATTAAACAATGCAAAAAAAGTTACCTCAGTGTTTGCCTGAGTGTTTTAGCGGCGTTAGAGAAGTGCAAGATGTGGTGGGCAGACAACAGTCGGTCCATGGCTAATCAAACGACGAAGCACGTTTGTTATCAGTAAATTAACATCTTAATAATGATGGAGGGTAATATTTCACCAGCGAGACATCAATCATCGAACAGGCAATTAATTAACGGCAAATTTAATACAGACTGATAAATGTTGCTGACTAGAGTATTCTAAAATCCGACTGCCCCCTATTGTGATTGCATCACATAAAAGAAAACTGAATGCCGAATACATCACTGTTTATAATTTGAACCCCTCAATTAATGCCAGATCAGCTTGTTAACTAGAGTAGCTTAGACTAAACAAATCTAAACAGACTGACTTGTTTCGAGCCTGTCACAGCCTGCTAGGGTTGGACTCAACGCAGCCCAAATTTTCTCATTAAGTAATAAGAGCATTATACCGAAAAAGATATTTTCAATATTTCTTACCGCAAAGAAAGATTATAGATAACCCTTGATCATTTGTTGATTCTTTAGAAGCTCCGTGATGACATATATACAAGCCTTTAGGCAAAATTAATTAATTATCCCTTTTAACAACAACAGCTCATTAATTTCCTGCGATTGTTTGTTATTGATTCCGCGGTTTTAGCAGCTTTTAACCTAATTGATTTTAAATAAAACCACTTGTGAATTTTTTTTAAATTTATATATTTTTTTATCATGACAAGCCCCTGTGCGACATAGAAAAATCCTTGACGGGAAGGCTTAGAAAACCGTCATGAAGCTCACAGGAATGGTCTTCTACGCGTCAAGAAGAGTTTTAATTTTATGTATCGAAATGGGGCTATACACAATTACAGCGTCTCTCGACCGCCGTTGACAGTTGGTTTCATTTAGCCACAGTAAATACCAAGTTGACACAAAACTTAGGCAGTATCATACACAGATCGTTGGCTAATACAGTGTCGAGCTTAATCCTACCACTTACCGCTGTCAAATTAAATTCCATTCAATTTGACGATCCCTTAATATCCTGGTTAAGACATTCACTGTGGCAGCTAAAGCCATAGATCATTACCTTTTTTTTCATTCAGACATCAGTATCCGTAAACAAATTATCATGCAATGTAGCCGTTTAGCATTATTAGCGTTTTGACTGACCAATGCTTCGGTTCCGCACCGCATACGCTAGACTTGTCCATATGTAAAGTGCTAGCAAACGGGCAGAACATGTGGCAGAGTAGCTTACAGCAAATTTTGCGCTCACGTAAAATCTTTTTCTTTACTTTGAACACGAGAATTTGTTCTTAAAAATCGCAAGTTGATATTTAGTATTTAATCAGTTGGAAAGGCTTCTTTACAGGACAGATCATACAGTCGACTCACGTAGTTCCAAGTTTCGAAAGCAGTAGTTTCTGACGAGTTAGCAGTGTTCAGTCAACCTGTCTGTCGATTATCCAAGATGTTACTGGCTTTCGCTCTCAATTGTTTCCAAGTTGGTTACTGCCGTGTGAGGAAGAGATCCTCGATGCTTACGGTGGTTCATATAGCCACTGATCGCAGATCCTCGTCTGCTCAGATACATGCTGACAGAGGAACCCCGTCGGCTGGTACCCACAGTTTGTTCCAAGTAGACTCGATTAAAGAGTCGCTTGAATGCCCGCCTGTATGTACGGTTCATGCACGTGTATATGACGGGATTTAAACAAGAATTTAAGTATTCCATCCATTTGAACATGTTATAAACCGCCATAGGATATCCGAATTTGGGGTCGTTCGCATGACCCACAACTATAACGAAGAACGGAAGCCAGCAGACAACGAAGGCGCCAATGACAACCAAGATGGTCTTGGCGGCCTTCATCTCGTTGGCATGTTCCTTTCCTCCAGCAGTTCCGATTCTGTGCACTTGGATCTTAACAACGATAAAGATTACAGTGTACATTAGAATTACTAGCGACAAGGGTAGAAAGAAACTCACAGTGGACACGAAATGCAGAAAGCTGCGGCCAGGCCAATCGGCCAGTCTCAAACACGCAATGGCAGTGGAATACAACCAAGTCAAAAGAATGACAACCAAGGCCCGTTTGGAGGTCAGAAGTTTTGGATACTTGAAGGGTGTCACGATTGCCAGCATTCGATCCACACTGACTGCTGTAAGATTCATTATGGAGGCAGTGCCACAAAAAATATCGATGCACCCCCAAAATGTATGCAAGTTATTTGAAAACGGCCACTTTGTATTGTTGAGCTGAACTATGAGCCAGAACGGCATCGCCAGCAGGGCAACCAAGATATCTGCCATACTCAAACTGACAATAAAGTAGTTACAGATCGTCCTGAGGTTTGGAAAACTGTAGAAACTGATGCAGACCAGAGCATTTCCAAAGAGAGTCACCAGGATCAAAATGGCGACGAAAACGGCTGCGACGATGCTCTGTGGGGTAGGATTTATGCCCGTCGGTGGAGCATTCGTCATATTTCCTGCTTCAGACATATTGAGTACCTTCCACCGATGACTTTAATGCGCCTATGTGTACAAGAAACGAAACAAAAGCCCAACGTCAACATCATCTGCATAACTGAATAAATACAAACATCTACATGAAAAGGCCGGGAACTGAAAACAATAGGGCGGCTATCTCGGTGCACAGTGCTTAATAAAGTTGGCATATGGACACAGATGTCATACGACTGTGCTTTGACAGGTCGAAAGGGATTTGGTATACTCGTTATCTCATAATGGGCAATTTACATTGAATTCATCTTTATTTCGATCAGCTGTGGGAATAATTTGAAGGTCAACAAGTGCTTACGCCGCTGGAGCAACAATCGATTGTCGGAAGCTGTAAAGGATTCGTAATACCTAATTTACACCTTTCGTTTGATTACCGAACGTAAACTGCTAAATCAATCGAAGTTAACCCTTTAACACATTATTGAAAGGACAGGGAAAATTAAAATGGGGTTCTTTGTTCTAGAAGGTAATCCACTAAAGACTGAAAGGTCCTTTAATGAAAAAAAAAAGCTTTGGAAGTAATTACAAGATAAATTTGGACTTAATACGATAATTCCACTGGAGAAATGGTTTCGAAAGTAATATTATCTCTTTGAATTCAATTTGAAAACTGATTTACATTTTAATTGCACTTAACCACCAAGCTCAGAGATAAAAATGGCGCCAGTCCTCATACAGTTTCCCGTAGTTCTCAGTTGGTCCATTTATAATCCCAAGAAAGTCGACGGGTGTAAAATGTATTGATGCAAAAGCCGCGTTATTCAATTCAGAAATATTTACACCAGCGAGAAAAGCATGTTTGCGAAGAGACTATTCAAATATTGTCTTGTTTCTTATTTCGAAAATATTAATCAGCTTTAGGTAAAATCTGTTTGTTTTACGGCGTGCGCTTATACCGAAAATATGGACATCTTTTAAATTAGAGAGATCCTGGGATTCTGAATATCTGATAGCATTATCGATCCACATGAGCAGCTATGGGTTGCTATATGGGTTATAGGCTGAAAGGTAAACGTTGAATGTTTACATTCCGGCTCGTAATTTTAATTTTTTGACAGTCGAAGACAAAGCGAATGTAAACTAAACCATGAAGCAGTGAAAGAAACAGAAGAAATTTCACAAGCTGCCGACGACAGTAGACGGAAAACAAAATTGCAACTAATGTATCAAAAAGATATCTTGTAATTAATAATAGCGCTTGCTCAGACAAAAACAAACTAAAGGGAAGCTTTTTTTGTTTTTGCTTTTTGTGTCCGGCATTGTGTCTGATTCCCAAGTAGAACCATAGGGCCTCCGAGCACATGCTGCGGGCGATATTACAAAATAGATAAGAAAAGCAACCAGAAAACCGCCGCCTGTTTAGCCCAGTTGGTTGAGCGCCGGACTTCTGTGCGGAAGGTCGAGGGTTCGAGCCCCAGACCGGACCAACACTCAAAGTCTTAAAATAACTGAGGAGAACGTGCTGCCTTTGTGACTACATTTGCAAATGGTTCGATGTTCTAGTCTTCTCGGATAAGGACGATAAATCCCTTTCACAAATGCCAGCCCACAAGGTAAAAAGCAAATAATCACCTACAAAACCAAAGAAAAAACAAACTATGAATCCGGCCTTTTTAGTCCCGTGTTTTGAATTTCTAACTCCTTGAAGACATTCGACGCGTATATGTTTCCATACAGACCCTTATCTTTGACTCTTTCGCAACACATTTCGCAGCATGAACTTGGCGCGCCTTTGGCTCCTTTGAGGCATAGCCTGTGACGCTGTATCTGTCTCCAGAATTGCATTGACGTAAAACTTCCAAATCATTTGAGAAAACGCCAAGATAAGAACCAAAAACAAATAATTTTTATTTTATCGCCTGAGACGTCTGGAAGAAAGGCCAAGAAAAGCGTTTTAGCAGACGTTGCTTATATTGGTTTTTGTTCGTCCTTTGTAGTAATTCATGAAAAGCATTCTGATTTTATGTATGACTGATAACGAGGTCAAAATTAAGGTGTTTTGCCGCAAAATGTTTATTTATATAACAAAACAACGGAAACGAGTTGAGAAAAGCTTTCATTTCGAATATGAAATACTTGTAAGAAAACAAATACTTTGACAGGAAAAAAATCTAATCCAGTTGCTTTTATGTAAATTACCATTATAGCATTACCTTCAATAGCTCAAAACCCTGATCATTGACATGGATCGGAAATTATTCAGCGAATTAAAGATCTTTTTGATGAAATTGTATATTATAGCTTTTTTCTGCATTAATCTGAATCTCTTAACAATTGCAATCATTTCTCTCTTGTACATTAAGAGATCGATTTACTTTGATTTGATAAGCATGAGTAAATGAGCAGATGCAAAGACATGCAAGTCAAGTTTTGAAAACACCGTCCGTTAATCAATTCGATTCGAGGTTTCACGAAACAAATCTTATGATTTTTTTTTCTAGAAACGGATTATTTTGCTTGTTTTTCTAAGCAATCAGAATGTAACCCGATGTCACAATTCATTCTGTTTTTGCAGTGGCTGTTGAGTTATTAATCAATATCATAGTTTCTACTTTAACCGATATAAAGAGTGTTTCTTGAGCACAAATTTAAGCATTAATTCTAAACTCCATATTAAAATAACAGAAAATTTGAATTTACTTACGATACCGCTGGCTTTGGGAGTTACCAATACCAATTTCTCCACTTTCGTTAAACAAAGGTTCGAAAAACGCCGGTTTACTGAGACCTTCGGTGGTGATTAGGTTTGAAACAAATTTAGCCGGCTACTGCCGACTTCACGAAGCAAAAGTTTTATCTCCGTGGTATTTTGGAATTGCTGTTTTTCTCGTAACACTGCCTGAGTTTAATAAACGATTCCCTGCAGTGATCCCAACTAGCTGGGAAAGTTGAATAAGCAATCATTGGTCATTATACGTACAACAAACGGGGAATTCGAGTACGAACCTTTTATAAATAAATGATTATTTGCTGTGACGTATGAATTTATGGAAATCTAAACAAATCAATATATTTCATATCCACCACTTAGTTTAGTACACAGTGACTGTTTGCTCTCCGAAATGGTCAATTACTCTCGCCAGCTTTCAAAACCTTTTCACTATTTAGTTACAAAGGAAAAGGTATTAAAGGGGAAACGCTTCTCGAAACGATGGTAAACACAATTTATTTTTTTGACCCACGACACCAGAGCGTAATTGCTAAGTAAACTTAATCCTGCGAATTTATTAGAAAGCATCAAGAAACAGGATGCTTTAAAGATCGGCAAAAAAAATTAAGTTCAGATAACAAAAACGAGAGTAATTTTTAAAAAGTAATAAACTGGGATGAAAAATGAAACATCCTCTAAACTATACAATGCTACAAAAGAGGTAAACTAAGTGGAATTTAATTGTTTAGTATGAAATAAACCGCAATTAATTTTGTCTGTTTTAATTTCAGGAAGCCCACCCCGGTTTGTGAATCTTTTTGTAAATACGTACCTTGGAATATTCTGGGTATTGCGCGCAAGTGTGCCAGTGTTGTTTCCGTGACAGAAATGGTCGCGGTGAGAAATCAGATATTGCGAAGCTTTTAAGCTTTTAGAGATCAACTGTCTAGCGGCCACGCCTTTTACACAAAACAAAAACTTAGCTTTGTGTTTTCGCGGTTCAGTTCTTTTTACACACGCATAACAAAGAAACAGGTGAAGATAGCACTGGCTTTCACCACACACCGATAATCCTTCTGTGGACGCATTTGAAGACTCTTCTTTATTACAACCTAAGGAGTGTGTCTCGGGTTTAATTTAGTTAAAAGGAAGGCACGAGGCGATTAATGAGTAAGTGTAAATATTGCGGTTTAATTTTGGTTTGTGGTTTGGAGATTTTTTGGATCAGTTTGAATTTTTTAAAACTTGGTTAATTAATCGGAACCGGTTGAATTTTTTTGAACTATTTTTCTGCGTTCAACCTGTGTCAACGGTCCTACAATCTTTACAGAAGTAATTTTAATATTCTTAGTCTATATTCCACTGAAAAATCTTTTTTAAACTGAGGAAAAAAACGAAAAGTCGTGCAAACCGAAATTACTCATGCCTTGTTGATTATAAATAATTTAAAATGCACAGGCTTATATTTCCATCCGCTTTATAATTAATCCTTAACAGAAAGTTGTTATTTTCAGATGTTCCGATCTAGGCGGAACAGCGGGCAAAGAAAAAAAACAAACAGCAGTTTCACACATTAACCAGTCTAATGCAGGAGTTTAGGTTTGGTGAATGCGTAAGTCTCGAAAAGCAACACCTTCAGTGCACTTAAGCTTAAATATTCAGTCTTAAATTTTCATCCCCTTGGTAATTAATCCTTAACAAAAAAGATACCATTAGAAAGATATCGAAAAGTGAGCCAAAATAAATATAAATAGAATTATTATGTCACCATTGTATATCACCATTGAGTTTGGTTCCATAGGTTAGTAGGCTCGCACCTTGCTACCTTTTGCTTTTTCACTGTCATGCTCTCGTACATTAATTTGCCATCTTGGCGTCCCAATTTTTGTCAGTTCGATTTTATTAAGTGCTGAATTAAACAACGACAACAGGCATGTATAAGTTAGCAATCACAAAGAAACTCTGGCCTGACCTGTATCTGGTGGTTATCTAAATCTTCGTCTTTTGTCGTTCTTTCCCAGCGGCGTACTTCGAGTCGATTTTTTTGGCGGCGACCAAAACTGGAGATGGTTGACAATCGTCGGTCTGCAGGTCAAAGGAAACAATTTTACTTTCAAAGAAAAACAACAAAGCAGAAGCGTCTTCAATTGCGCTTCAAAGAAAAGCAAAACCGAGCCGCCTTTTTTCAGTCCAGTCAGCAAACAGCTGAAGTGTCTAAAACGGAAAAGCAATATTTTTCAAGCGTTTGAAAGTACAACTCACATCTTTAAGTTTTGTTACAGAAAGTGCGTCAGCTTCACTCATGCACCACTTGTAATACTTCCTTTCTGAAAGGATGACGATTCTGGCAAATTTACCAAGAGGGGCCGACTATAAATGTTCCTTATATTATAGCCATTATACGGTCATTACTATGCATCCGTTAACAGCAGATGGCCCTTTTTATAAACATACATCAAACATATCCTTTAAAGGCTCCTGTGCGACGGCGCAGTCGAGCAGAACAAAGTGTAAAAATCATTAGGTTTAATAAGAAGGTGTAACTTTTAGAAGATTCTAATGATCCTATAGACGTAAAGAGAAAAATATATCTCTATTGGTTACTGATAAAGCATAATTTCACGATTGCGTCTCTTTGTTTAATTACCGGGCGATATATGCTGCAGCTCATCGCAAGACCTATATAATTATTTATGACATGGTATCAAAGTGAAATACTACAACGAGTGTGTTTCTATTTTATTTAATTTTTTTGTCATGATATTCGTCTTCAGAAAAGGAAGAGATAGTAAAAAAAACTTCACAGTATTTCCCTGCGAAATAACACATCTGCTAATGATTGTCTGTTATATAAGTATGGTTATCCAACTAATGACAGAAAAAGCAAATTACAGCCATCCCATCAAAACAACCAAAAACCAAAGTGTTAACTTAATGGGGATAATTTAAAATAAAAATTATTCCCAGTCGGAGATCCGCCGACAGAAGCGGAATGAAAAAAAAATTAAACAACTTAACATTTTCTATAATATGACTTATGCTGAGTCGTTAGCTGCATTAATGATAAATAAATGTATTTTGAAACTTTCCTCAATGTGAACAGTGGCTCTGCTATTTTGATATATGACAAATCATTATGATTTGCGGAATTCGTTTTACTTATAGACTAAGGTAGGTGGCCTCACCATAATTTCAAAGCAATTAACCGGCTAAGCGAAAACCATCTATTTTCAATCATATATAGGGGCCCTCTGTAATAGCTATCAACTGGGTCATTTTCATCACCTGCTTTTCAAAAATCGTCGATTTTTCCCTGTTTTGGTTTCGAATATCCCACATTAATACGGAAGTTGTTTCAATATATACTACAGTGGAACCCCGTTAATACGGACACCAAGGGGACAGGCCAAATTGTCCGTATTAACGGGGTGTCCGTATTAAGCGGGGTCTCAGAAAAAAGTCACGGATACACGTTTTCTCGACGCAAAGACGAAGGAAAACGTTTTTACGGCAACATAACGTTGTTTAATTGTACTGTAATTGTAACAAATGCAAACTGTGAACTCCCTGACTAAATTAATAGTTTTTACGAAAACCGTACGGTCTAGTCATACACTCGAACTAAACTTTAATTAACTCAACAGTGGAATTATTTGACAATGTCCCAACTATACTATGTACAAGAAATAAAACTCATTTCAACAGCAACAGAACGTTTTCTATAAAATTTCCTTTGTAACTGAAACTCGCAACCGTTCCTAAACTCTACCAACCCATTTGAAAAAGTCGGTAACTTTACTTTGCACGGAAGCTTTTAGCTTGTGACACAAGCGATAGCTACAGGAAAAGGCAAAGAAAGTGAAGGGGTCAAACACCGGAAGTCACGCTATTAAGCTTCTCTTTGTAATAAAATGGTTTTAACTCTTCGAATCGCAAATTCTGTCATTATTTGACCAGGGTCCAATGTCTTCAAGTTAGCAAATAATCGCGACAATGAAAATTCACAGTGCGCAGATAAATAGTGTCCGTAAAGCGGGGTTGACAATGTATAAGAGTTTGTCACTCGGGACACGGAAAAGTGTCCGTTGTCCGTATTAACGGGTGTCCGTATTAAGCGGGTTAATTTAAGAGAAAATGTATGAGGTTTTCGCCGGGACCAACGAAACTGTCCGTAATACCGGGGTGTCCGTATTAAGCGGGTGTCCGTGGAGCGGGGTTCCACTGTACTTATTAACCGAACGGACGAGGTTAATAAGTTATTTATTATATGGCCTTTTTAGCGCTGAAAAAAAGGGAAACGTTTTTCAATATCCGCTAGCGCGCGCAAGAGGTCATTCGAGGTCATGAGATCGAAACCAGAAGAAACGGTTTAAATTAAAAGTGAGGCAATTTTTGTCTTCATAATTTACGCCAAGATCTAGGGCAAATTTAACCACTTTAATTTTCACAAAACAAACTGACCTGTGTTTACAAGTGTTTGACCCTTAAAAAGTTATAAAAAGCTAAGGCAAGAAAAATTTTCATAATGCCCGGTCATTACAAGAAAATCTTGCCCGCTCATCAGCCAATCAGAGCGTGCGTACTATTGTGGCCATATAATAAAGGTCATTATATATATTTAGCGGTATTCGTTTGAACCGTCCCTCCATTTATCGCTTTAACAGCAAGCAATCGTATAGCCAAAATACCGCTTTTATTTGAACGGGATATGCTAGTTGGCTCGTAGCCTGTCGGTTTGTCGCCTTTGTAAATTTGATGTTGACCATTTGAAGGAATAAGACGGGAGATAAGTAAAAATGAACCCACTGTGCTGTCAATAACACGACTTGAAGCCGGTTAAGGTTAGGAATTCTTACGATGCTAGTAAAAACGAAATATATTTGACTATGATAGTTATCCACAACTTTTCCGACTGAAACAGCGACTCGATCGCCACTCAGTGGCGATCACCATGAGGCTTCAAAGAAACCTGTACTGCTCTCATGTTTCTCGGTCGATTTAATAAAAACATACCCTGCGAGCAGAGTCTTCTTCGATCTTCCTAGATAAGTCGGGAAGAGGAAGACTTATCTAGGAAGATCGAAGAAGACTCTACTCACAGGGTAATAAAAACATTTATTTTCACGAAACTACAAATAACTAAATGACAGAAAGGAGTAATACACTTTTTAATGGTTTGCCAGCTTGGCAAACGTTTCTGGAGTGCCGAATAGAAACAAGGTCCAGCAACAACACGAGGTATACCAAAAAATAACAAAACAAGGAGAAGCTTATAAAAGTTCAATTGAGGCCTTACACTACTGTAAAATGGTAAAATCCTAAAATCCTAAAATCCGAGCTTTCGCCGATCTACGGCATCATCAGGGATAATAAAAATAAAAATATTCCGCATGAGGCTTATATATAGATGTAAAGTAAAAACGTGTGAAATGCGAGAGAATGTGGGAGTGAATGCATGAGTTAAATAATAACAAGATATAAATATGAATAAAAATGAATGCTATGAACTAATGAGTGAGTGTCAAAGTACGAAGAGTCTCTAGATGTATTAAAATAATTATTAAAATAAAAGGTCCGCGAATTCGCTGCATTCTTCTCGGGAGTTGAGGGCAGGTTTGTATTTTCGAATGTAGAACGCTTCGAAAAGTCTTAAATTTACCGGGTCCTTTTCAAGCGCGATGGTCTTGATTTCGATGCCTTTGTGAACTTTGTTTTGGCACTTTGAAATGTGTTTCTTCACGGAGGAGCTGTCATTGTTTAGGTGTTCTCTTACTCGGTCATGGACATAGCGTGTCGTGCTTCCGATATAGTGTTGATTACAGTTGTTGCAGGTGATTTGGTAAACAACGTTGCGTAATAAGCACAAATTGGTGTTGGAGATAGGACAGTTGGCCCTCGTACATGTCCGTTCAGTGTTGTTCTGAGAGAGGGCTCGTCTGAGGGTGTATGACTTGTGCGTGACCCGTACTGGTATACCCTCTTTTCGGAAGATGTTAGCGATTTTGTAGTTAAGACGTTCGGAGACATATGGCATTTTCAAGTATGACCATTCTGTGTTGAGAGGTCGCGGGTCTTTCTGATGGTTCTGGGAGTGCTTAGTTTTGTTTATAGTGCCTTCAGGATACCCGTTGAGACGGAGGATGTCGTCGAACATGTTTTGATGTTTTGTGGCTGTTGCTTTTGTGCAGCATTTATCATCGATACGTTTTCGCTCATTGCGAATGAAGTTGATCTTTGACTTTTCCGGTATCGCTGATTGGTGGTGAACGAATAGTGGTTTCTTTGCTGTTTTCTTGTAGAATTCGAAGGAGCTTTTGCCGTCTTTGGAGATGGTGACATTGAAATCAAGTAGTGATAGTGAGAAGCCATTGGGTGTTATTTCAGGTTTCTCAATTTCAAATTTCAATTTAGGGTGCAGATTGTTCATTGTATAGTGGAATTGGTCTGCCATTTCCTCACCAGTTGTCTGGAGATAAATGTCGTCAACATATCTCTTGTAGGGGCTTATAGATAAGTGTGAAGAGAGGGCGATGGTTTCTAGTCTGTCCATGAATAGGATGGCCAAAATGCCTGAGATGTTGCAACCCATAGGTAGGCCTTCTTTTTGGCGGAAAACTTGACCATTGAAGGAGAAGTACATGTTGTTTAGCGTAACTGTGAGAAGGTCTATTATATCTTGTTTTGCGAGGTGGAGTATTGGGGTGTGAATTCTGTCGGTAGCGTTGGTAATGGCTTCTTGTATGGGTATTGAAGTGTACAAGGATACCACATCGAGGCTGCATGGATATGGTAGCGTTTTGTTGGTGGTGAGATCGCCGGCTTGAATACACTTGATGAGCTCGAGGCTGTTTTCTAGATGCGCTGGAACGTCCTTCAGCATTGGTTTAAGGGCGTTGGCGAGCAGCCATGAGAGGCGCTGGGTTGGTCCATTGGTGTTAGATACAATGGGTCGTATTTTAATAGCTGGACCAGGTTTGTGGGTTTTGATTAGGTGGTAGAACCTGGGGAGATCGGTGTTTGTGGCGATGAAGCTCTTCCGGACAAAGGGGGGGGGGGGGGGGGGGGAGCTTGTTCTGTAGGCAGACGTTTTTCCAAGTTGAGTTTACTTTGTTCTCGATTGTTTTGGCTGACATTCGGGGTACCTTTTGATAGGTGTTGGAGTCGCTGAGGTGAGCTAGGGCTATTTGTGTATACTTGTCTTGCTGTATTACGCAGAATTCCGTGCCTTTATCGCTGGGGAGGCAGATGTAGTTCTTCTCTTTGAGTTCCTTGATAACTGTCTTGTCTGCGTGGCTGATGTTCGACCACTTTCTTTGAGAAAGAGAGACTCTTCGTACTTTGACACTCACTCATTAGTTCATAGCATTCATTTTTATTCATATTTATATCTTGTTATTATTTAACTCATGCATTCACTCCCACATTCTCTCGCATTTCACACGTTTTTACTTTACATCTATATATAAGCCTCATGCGGAATACTTTTATTATCCCTGATGATGCCGTAGATCTGCGAAAGCTCGGATTTTAGGATTTTAGGATTTTACCATTTTACAGTAGTGTAAGGCCTCAATTGAACTTTTATAATTTTTATTCTAAAATGCTACTGAAGGACAACATTCAACGTTTATGTAGACTAGGCTTGGGCCAAGCCGAATTTGTCCTCGTCAAGAAAATATTCCGCAACAGCGAGACTTTGGCTACCAACAAACAAAGGCTCTTCTTCCTTCGCCAGTGCTCGACTCTCAACGTCTTCCCAA
The DNA here is from genome assembly GCA_963693305.1 of Meandrina meandrites. Lineage (NCBI taxonomy): Eukaryota > Metazoa > Cnidaria > Anthozoa > Scleractinia > Meandrinidae > Meandrina > Meandrina meandrites. The sequence goes on along the minus strand of OY855905.1, from coordinate 23,574,634 downwards.
AGACAATCGCAAACCTCAGACTACCGTATGACTTCGGAATTGAATCCATCACCGAGAAATCCAAACAGAGAACAAAGCGCTTCGTCCTAAACGAAAGCAAAAAAGCACTTCGGAGAACCATTGCCATTAAACAACACGAACAACGACAACTCGATGAAAGGATAACATCGGTCTTCACGCCTGACGTGGCATCCAAAATACGCTCCCAAAGATACTGCGCGTACAACACCGCTAGCATTCTTCACAAAAGAAAATTGCTCACGCTGCTAGACAACCTCAAGAACCTGAGCAATGTCAACATCTCGGAGAATAGTGGTCCAGGTAACTTGTCCGACCAAACAGATACAACTAGCGACCCTGAGAACAACTCCGACAGCACCGATACTAACAACACAAGTTCCTCAGATAACGTCACCACAAACAAACCCAACCTGGTCACCGACCTCACTAGTAACCTCAACGCCCAAGAAATCAACCTCCTATCTAAAGGCCCCAAGTTCAGCCTCTCCCCCGGCATAAACGAACATACGATCACGGGCATCAACATAGCATTCTATCGACTAGCCAATCAAATACGATAGAAACACTTTCGGGAATCAAACTTTCAACCCTCAGACTTCCTCACCTATCCACAGACCCGGCACATCTACAAACCAGAGTCTAAAGACAAACTTGAAGAAAAACTTCAGAGGATCCACCACAAACTCCAAGCCATCCTCAAAGAACTACAACCTCAAAGAAAGTGGTCGAACATCAGCCACGCAGACAAGACAGTTATCAAGGAACTCAAAGAGAAGAACTACATCTGCCTCCCCAGCGATAAAGGCACGGAATTCTGCGTAATACAGCAAGACAAGTATACACAAATAGCCCTAGCTCACCTCAGCGACTCCAACACCTATCAAAAGGTACCCCGAATGTCAGCCAAAACAATCGAGAACAAAGTAAACTCAACTTGGAAAAACGTCTGCCTACAGAACAAGTTCCCCCCCCCCCCCCCCCCCCCCCTTTGTCCGGAAGAGCTTCATCGCCACAAACACCGATCTCCCCAGGTTCTACCACCTAATCAAAACCCACAAACCTGGTCCAGCTATTAAAATACGACCCATTGTATCTAACACCAATGGACCAACCCAGCGCCTCTCATGGCTGCTCGCCAACGCCCTTAAACCAATGCTGAAGGACGTTCCAGCGCATCTAGAAAACAGCCTCGAGCTCATCAAGTGTATTCAAGCCGGCGATCTCACCACCAACAAAACGCTACCATATCCATGCAGCCTCGATGTGGTATCCTTGTACACTTCAATACCCATACAAGAAGCCATTACCAACGCTACCGACAGAATTCACACCCCAATACTCCACCTCGCAAAACAAGATATAATAGACCTTCTCACAGTTACGCTAAACAACATGTACTTCTCCTTCAATGGTCAAGTTTTCCGCCAAAAAGAAGGCCTACCTATGGGTTGCAACATCTCAGGCATTTTGGCCATCCTATTCATGGACAGACTAGAAACCATCGCCCTCTCTTCACACTTATCTATAAGCCCCTACAAGAGATATGTTGACGACATTTATCTCCAGACAACTGGTGAGGAAATGGCAGACCAATTCCACTATACAATGAACAATCTGCACCCTAAATTGAAATTTGAAATTGAGAAACCTGAAATAACACCCAATGGCTTCTCACTATCACTACTTGATTTCAATGTCACCATCTCCAAAGACGGCAAAAGCTCCTTCGAATTCTACAAGAAAACAGCAAAGAAACCACTATTCGTTCACCACCAATCAGCGATACCGGAAAAGTCAAAGATCAACTTCATTCGCAATGAGCGAAAACGTATCGATGATAAATGCTGCACAAAAGCAACAGCCACAAAACATCAAAACATGTTCGACGACATCCTCCGTCTCAACGGGTATCCTGAAGGCACTATAAACAAAACTAAGCACTCCCAGAACCATCAGAAAGACCCGCGACCTCTCAACACAGAATGGTCATACTTGAAAATGCCATATGTCTCCGAACGTCTTAACTACAAAATCGCTAACATCTTCCGAAAAGAGGGTATACCAGTACGGGTCACGCACAAGTCATACACCCTCAGACGAGCCCTCTCTCAGAACAACACTGAACGGACATGTACGAGGGCCAACTGTCCTATCTCCAACACCAATTTGTGCTTATTACGCAACGTTGTTTACCAAATCACCTGCAACAACTGTAATCAACACTATATCGGAAGCACGACACGCTATGTCCATGACCGAGTAAGAGAACACCTAAACAATGACAGCTCCTCCGTGAAGAAACACATTTCAAAGTGCCAAAACAAAGTTCACAAAGGCATCGAAATCAAGACCATCGCGCTTGAAAAGGACCCGGTAAATTTAAGACTTTTCGAAGCGTTCTACATTCGAAAATACAAACCTGCCCTCAACTCCCGAGAAGAATGCAGCGAATTCGCGGACCTTTTATTTTAATAATTATTTTAATACATCTAGAGACTCTTCGTACTTTGACACTCACTCATTAGTTCATAGCATTCATTTTTATTCATATTTATATCTTGTTATTATTTAACTCATGCATTCACTCCCACATTCTCTCGCATTTCACACGTTTTTACTTTACATCTATATATAAGCCTCATGCGGAATATTTTTATTTTTATTATCCCTGATGATGCCGTAGATCGGCGAAAGCTCGGATTTTAGGATTTTAGGATTTTACCATTTTACAGTAGTGTAAGGCCTCAATTGAACTTTTATAATTTTTATTCTAAAATGCTACTGAAGGACAACATTCAACGTTTAAGGAAAAGCTTATTTCAGTCTAAAAATGAGTTCTAGTTTCTAGAAATAAAAAGCTGCCTTCTCAGTTACCGTTAATTTGGTACAGGATCTGGCGTTTTGGCGGAGATCGGCGAGGACAAAAGGAACGGTTCCAAAATGACCTAAAAAATTACAGTAATGTATTTTCTTTCCAAGATTTCCTACGTCTCCAGTAAAGTGCCATCAACAAATAAAGTTCTTTCATTGCTTAAAAGTAAAAATCACAAACCAGGTTTTTATTTTTAAAACTGTTTCATCAGCTGTCGATATTCTCTATAAAGGTGTTTGCTCATTAAAACAAAGTTACAAAACTTTCACACAACATCCGGTGTGAATGCAAGTTTTGCACCAATGAATTTCAATTTGAATAAATTCAGTAAATTACTTCAAACATGAAAATTAAGGTAACAAAATATCGGCGGAAAAAAGAGCCCTTGGATCTTTCTATTTTAAAATCTCAACTTTTATGCGGCGCTGTTTATAGTGTTGGTTTTTAGAATCTTAAATGTAACAAAATACCCATAATTCAACGCATTCCTCCAAGTTAATTACTCCTTCACCATGCTGCCTGAATAGCCCTACATTCTGATTGGCTACTTCGCAATCTACTAGTTTGAAAATCGCGCTTGAATTTTACCTCTATTTACCAACAAAAATGGACGATTTTGACCTGGTGGAATTCTCAAACGGTGAATAGCTAGCTAGTGAAACGTTCACAAACAGAACGCGAGGAAAACAGACGATGAAAAGATAACAAGATTTTCAAAGCGTGATCAGGGAATCTACTGTTTTCTGTACACCCCCTACAGGTTGTCAAGACCAGTGATATGTACTCGTCGATTTTATCGCGTCATTATTTCATTTTATGGCAGTAACTAAAAGATTCTTATAGTCGGCTGCTTTTATGTATTAATGACGAATGGCTGCTCAATAAAATTGATTTCTTCAACATGAAAATTTGTTATATTCTTTTTTAAGTTTCATTAAAACATCAATTTAAACTGATTAGAAATTTCAAGAAAATACTCGATACACACTTACCGAGCGGCTTTAGAACCGTTGTAACGTTTAGACCGTCTTGAAAAAGAAAAATACCCTTCAATCTTTATGCCGTTTAGTTGGGCTTTTCACGTTCTAGACTTCTGTTGTTGCCGTTGGTTTACCAGAGGTTTAAAGAGATTTGATGTTTGTGGGAGATGCGGTTTTATGGTGATCTTGCTTGAACACGTGACTCGAGTGTGCCCACTCGCACTCTCCCGCAAGATCCCCAATCAAAACCGCACGTCCAACAAAATAAACAGTTTTGACACATTATCACCGGATATCTTATCCTCTACCAATTCTCCATTATATAGATTTTACTTTTCTTTTTATTGCGTCATGCTTTGTTTCAAGTTAAGTTTGAAATAAATATTTTAATTTTTGTCATGCGAAATGTACGAGCGCGGTTCTCGCATTGAAGAGACTGGATTGAAAAGAAGGGAATAATGAATTCCAATCTGGTCTAATACAGCTGTTTAAATATTAATATGTCCACATGTCTTATATATTTTTAGTATAGATATCATTTACCCACGCTGATAGCACTTCACTTTTGAAAAGATTTTGCAATGGTGACCATAAATCATTAAAGAAAAGAAAACGTGAGAATGAAATGAAACTACAAATTCGCCTACCAATTATTACACCGAATTAAAAAGAAACTCACAGAACGAAAATGTTAACTGAATCTTTGTCCGCAGATTGAATTGAAGAAATCCTCCACAAAACGAACACCCCGGGTGGAAATGGTTCGGCTTTCTTTAAACGTGATGCAAGTGGTACGACACCAACACAGAACGCTTTTAAGAAACGCTTTCTCGTAAAGACTTGTTTACACAGGCGTTTAGAGAAGTGATTTCAAGGACGATTCTATGTAAAACGACCTACCCAAAAAAGCTAAAAAGATCAAAAGGGTTTGAACTATACATGCAAGAGAAGAAGAAGAAGAAGGCCTTACCTCTTACACAACATTTTTTCTGCCCTTATACAACCCGGACATGTAAACTATCAAAAGCGTGGTCGAGGAGAGATGTGGAAATGATGAAAATAACAAAAGCATCCCCTCACGGGATGTATGGCAGTGAAGAATTTGTATTTCGGGCGAGGTCTGTACTTTTCGATTATTGAAGAATCGTGTAAAAAAAAAAACAACAACAAAAGAAATGAGGTGTTTAGTATGTTAGCATTGATTTGTGAGAAGGAGAGGCAAATGAGCAATTTTAATATCAAGAGCATCCAATAAGATAACGTTCATCACGAACGTAACGCAAACGAACAGAATGAAAATTGGGCGGTAACGTCTGTACGACAGCCCGATTCCACTGCGCCATGTGCACGGAACAAGGTTGTTTCTAGCAGAACATTTTCAAGTCTGCTGTCCAAAGCAAATTTATGGAAATAACCTCGTTCCCTAATCCAATTCAAAAAGAACTTTGCCGAGACTGGGTTCAGTAGAGTCGCCTCTTCAAAAATCCTAAATTGGAAAAGACTTCGGAGACTGATCGAAAAGTGTTGCTTAAGCGCAAAAATAATCTCAGTTATAACCGAAATATGTAAGTTATCACCTACTCGATTGTAAGTCATTCAGCCACAGTGCAATTAACATGCTCAAGCAAACGGAAGTTACAAAAGTGATGTATACCGAAATATAATAAAACTAAAACCAAAAGAATATTAAAAAAACAAGGAACCAAGTCTGTAACATTCGTTCAATGTTACGAAATGACACTGAACCAACCAGATTTAACTCACCAGCTAATACGTCTTCGCTGTTCTTCTTAGTTTATAGGTGTGAATCAGCCAAGCTGTTATAAAAGGAATATGTAATATATTCAATCGATAGTCCTTATTTTGCATGACAAACGCAATGTATTCCAGGCCAGACCGTTCCAGACTTTTTCTAAAAAAATATTTCCTATCTGTAGTTATTATACTGTACTTCTTTAATTGATTGTTTGCGAAGGCATAACATCGCCGCAAAAAAATCTAATAAGTTATCAATTGCACGATCACAAGGTCCGTCCGTGATCAACAGCAAAAATGTTTAGGATAGCCCTTGCCGGCTTTTAAGGTTATAATTAATGAAAGCTGACACATAGTACCATTATTTTTCTATATGAATATTTAATTTGTGCGCTAATCATGGCATTCTTTATTTTACATGACAACCAGGACTGTTGCTGAGGAAACGTTTTGAATTACGGTGTTGGATAATAAACGATTGATAATTTTGCACAAATAATTGCTGAAAGCACCTAGCGTATTCAATCCAACTTTAAGGATCTACGTTTTACTCTATGATGATCAAAATATCGTACTCCGTATAAAAGGAAAAGAGCTCATGAATTATATATTAATTTGAATTTCCGATGCTTTATTCATCCTGAACTTATAGCAATTTCCTTGAAATTTGAACACAATTTACATATCAAGTCAACCGCTATCTTTTGTGACCGGCATGAACAAATGTGTCGTAGCTTAATCCAACACACCTTTAAAATCTATAATTAGAACGACAGATGGAACTTGTCGACTAATTAAAATGCGCAATTCTTATGTGCCGCTGCCCCATTGCGATAGGGCGAACAAAACTTTCTTACTCCTTGCGGCAGCGATCCTAAACCGCACGCATTGTTGCAGACATGTGTTGCCGGCCAATCAGGGAACCCTTTCGTTCCTGAGTAGACTGACACTGAAGGGAAAATGACTGGCGTAAATTCTCGTTCTTTCCGAATGGCTCTTTTTCCAGATCTTTTCTAGCCAATAAGAAGCCTTTGGTGCCCTTGCCATTTGTCTTCCCAGTAGTCTTGAGCACTACTCTCTAGCCATTCTGCAGAGCATCTCACTTATACGCTCAAGGTTCATTCATGAACCTTTCTTGTCTGCACGCTAGATTCTCTTTGCTGCCCTACAAAGGTATTCCACTTAAATTCGCGAGTCGAGAGCCTTTTAACAGGGTGGGGCACGTGTGCACGTGATGCACGCCATTCAAAATGCATATTTCTGCAGGCACAAAATCTGCCCTGATATCGTACCTGCAGACCACATTTCTGGTCACTCGTTCATACATAATATCACCATCTATTTACTCTTGAATTAAACCACATTGCCTGCCTTTTTGATGGTCATATTATGGGTTTGGTTGTTTTGACGTCACCATGGAGCACCTAGCTGTAAGTAATTCGACGCAACTACATGAACTTTAAGTATTTGCTAGCGAAAGGTCTTTTTTTTACCCGCGGCTCCACATATGGCGGAGTTTTCCTGTTCTCCACAAACCAAAGTCGTAAGCGAGGTAGTGTATGTGCTGTATAAGCCGTAAGCGAGTGTGAACGCTCCATTTATAAGTCTCATTTATATTTCAGTCGCGTGGAATGTAATCCAAACAGCAGAAATCTCGCTGGTAGACTGGTGGTTAGTGCTTGACTCGACTATATTGCGAAACATTAAGGGAGCAACGTGCTTCACTTTTCTGTTCGCGTGGATAATAATTTCAGCTAGGTTTAGGGGACACGAATTCATTCCTCGTGAATGAAATGCAACGTATAAATGCCTAAGTTCTGGAACTACATTAAATTAGTACCTGATTAATTAACAGCTGTCCAATTATTCTAAACAACTCTCAGGGATGTAAAAATGTGCAGAGAAATTATTTTCAGAAACAAACACAAGCGTTTGCTCATTTTTTCCTTGGACGCCAAGGAACACAGATATTAGGAAGATGACAATGTGCTATTGATTTTAGTGGGACTGAAACGCCGTGATGAAATGAACTTCCTTATCTGAGCAAACCGAAAAATGTGAGAGATAGCAGGTTTTCATTAAATTTTTTATCAGCAAGCTGCTATCTCTCAAGCGCTCTTCTAAAACATCGCTATTACTTTTAAAATCTCATTAAAACCAATATAAATAGATCTTATTTACAGGAAAAAGTAAAATGTGTTTTTGATGATCTTACCACTTGAAAACTATTCAAACCATTTTTTGGAGCTAAAAGCATTTCGTTCATATTTTGTTTGATAAAGGCGATAGCGTAGCTTGTTCGTGACTTGTCGCTGAGATATGCATGTAACAAAAGTAATTAAAGCTAAGAAAATAAACAACAATTATGATTTGGTTTGGCGCCGAACGGCGACATAAGAACTACCACACAAGTTACAATCTGAACTGGATTGGACTACCGAATTACACTAGATTGCTTCGTTTTATTTTAATACAACGACATTTATATTTCATTTTTACTTTTTTCATGTGGCAAGACAGAAAATACGACATCTCCGCTTAGAATAAAGCTTTTCTCCGCTTCTATTACTAGAGAGAGAACGCTTCTAACTCCAAACGAAACGCAATCATTATGCATCCCGTCAGGCACCATATGTAATAACAAAACAAGGAACTGCAGTAATTTCAACTAGAGCACAGGAATGCAATTAATCTTGCTTTGATATTTGGCCGCCATAAAGAGCCTTGAGGCCGTGTTTGTACTTTAGGATGAAAACCGTGTAAGACTACGTATGACATATTTTTCCTTGTCAGTCGTGGTATTGATACTAAACAAACAGGGCATAATGCATCCCGGCTAAGAACATACAAAATACAAACATTATGGCACGAAATTAGATTACCGATTTGGCCACCTTTAACGAGATGACGAATATAACACACAGTTCAATTTTTGTCCCTGCTAAAAGCAGCAACGATGCGAGAAGCACAATTTGTCAATAAAGTCGATATTATTTGCAAAACTGCCTGAAGGTTTAGTACGAGTACTTGTAGACTGAATGGGAATAGCATGTCTGTTGTGTGACTCTTAATTAAAACTAACATTTTACGGTTTGTTCTTTAGTTAAACTTACATTAATGTAACATTTTCCCTATCATCATTCACTTTCCTTCCCACCACCTTTCTTTTAAATGCTAAAAGACTTCATTTTCAACTTCTCAGCCTATGTGAAAAAGTCATTAGTGATACTAAGAACTTTGCGTTTGGTTAAAAAGTTCGCGTCACCCGAAGCGCGTTCGTTTAATTTTCGAACCACATTATTGATTACCGTATTTTTAAGTACTTTTCAACATGCATAATTCTCCAGTATGCTGGTCCAGTCCAAATTCAATCTCGTCTATAAACGGAAAACGAGGAAAACATTGTTCAGATAAATGATTTCCAATCGAACAGAGATAAGAAACAACTTAGCAAAGGCACGCAAACCAATGGCTCACGTTATTGTTAAGCCAGCATGTGGAAATCAAATTAGAACTGATTTAGTGAAGCCTTTCCTTTGGGTATCAATTATGGAGCAAAGAATCCAAATCATGAGTTTATCACTAACTGTCCCAAAATGGACAGGAATGATCTAGTAGGTCGGTCTCTCTTTTCTCTTATTTTATTATATATTTCTTGATTTATTTAGTTATTACATACTTCTATACCTTCCTTCTTTTTTCATGCTTACGTGCCTAACAACCTCAAGTGAGTGCGAATATTACTTATTTTTACTCAGCTCGATTATCTCTTTAGTTATACTGAGTATATTTAACCTAAGTATTGAGTATATTTTAACATATGTTTGTAATTTAAATTTAATTTCTTTCTGGTAATAAAGCGTGAGTTGCTGTTGTTGTTGATGTCGATTTAGTCAGTTTTTTTTCTTTTCTTTTCTTGTTTTCGTTTTAAATTTCTTTTGCTTTTTTTGCTTCAGGTATGGGAGAGTCTGACAATACAGAAAGTTTACGTAAATCGTCGTCGTAAAAGTTACTCTGTAGATTTTATTTCTTTATTTTTATTTGCATCGTTTACCTCTGGATTATCGGTGTAGTTAGCCTAGGATCAATAATGTATTATTTATCAACACATGAGCCGCCCACGAATCGAGTTGCTAATTCTAAATTAATATTTGTAACCAGCCCCAACACTAAACTGTTTGTTTTTCAAATTTAGATTAAAGTCTAAATTAAATAGCAGTACAGTGTAGATCTATAAACTTAAAGGTTCCAAACTCGATTGTTTTTCGAATGAATGCATCGAAAAGTATTTACCGTTTTCCTATTGGGCTGAACCAAAGTTCCCAAGAATTTCCTTAAAATTAAATATTGAAAGGAAACATGTGTTTTTCTATCTCCGAATTCACCACCCACGGTAACGGCATGCGTCAATGTTCCAGAGATATAAAGCGAAGTTAAGCAGTTTGTTTTGCAGGGTATGAAATCAATCCTCTAAGCTCCCCGCTGGTGATAACACACAAATTCTCCTTAATTGCCGGTCTTCGTGCATCTCATAGTACTATAAGGATGAATTTGTATATCAAAACAGTTCCCTAATTTGTTCTTTGCAATAATTTATTGATTTTCATAGCTTGCCTTTTTGATCATGTGTTGTTATCGAAAGGAGAAAGTCGCCATCAATCACTTGGAAACAACAAAGGTAAAACTAATTCGGTCGGTAGAAAGCGACACGCAGAGTTTCGAACAGAGTTTACACGAAAAATTAGCTAGCATGTTAATTTGGCAACAAAATGGGGCAGATGTTTCACCGTTGGAGAAATGGACTTTGATATCTGCACTAAGTTTCTCTGCAATCTTTGCTTAATTTCACTGTCAAGTTCAAGAGTTTTGTTGATTTGTCGAAACCACTCAATAACCATGCACTGAATTTCGTCTCATGAAGCTCAAATCAATCATTGTGAACTGAAGATTATTTTCGGATTCAAAGTAGGTTATAAATTTCTTCCGTTCATTTCCTCTCTTAGCACTTGTAAAAGGGATAGCATTCACGAACAAAATGCAAAGCCCGCAAAGAAATCATTAGATCTGGGCGGTTGAAACACTGGCTCTTTCCCCAGTGTTTGGGGACTCAGAGTGCGAACAAATGTTTACTTGCATAATTATCTGAATCATGCTTACCAGAACTTACCTTGGTTAGTGGTGCTATCATCAACGGCAATTCGCGCCGTGTGTCAGCAAAATAAACGCTTCTCAGTTAAACGAGCCTTGAATGAGGCAGTAAATTGTTCTGTGTGAGTGATCTCCAGTACTGATGCGCCCGAAATTTAATCGGCGACACTTTCTAATCAGGACAATGATGACAAAGCCATGACCCTGGACAGACGGAAACGTGAAACGATCAAGACATTGAAAAGTATGGTTATCAAAAAATAAACGAACCAGACGCCTGATAATAAATTCAGTGTCAATTTTAAACATAACAGGAGAAAGACAAGCAGGGAAAGAGGAATTCTAGGCTCGAAGACAGGACGCACCTCATAGCAGGAGCTTCGGCATAGGTCAGAAATTTTGAATTATTTGAATAACTAAATGTTCTGAGTTTACAAGCTGGTAACATGTTTTTCCGAAAGGCAATCATTGCTCTTACAATGGACAGATAAAGAGTGTCCCGGTGTTTTCCGCCCACAATAATCCATGATTTATCTACATTTCCTGCCGAGCATTAAATTAAAGCCACTACAGCTATACATCAGCGTTTTTGTTTTAAAACGTAAAACTTAAGATGCCCCTGGCAGTATGCCGGACAATGCAAAATTGGTAAGACGGCAGCCGATTTTGTGGAAGCTTAATTAAAATTTGAAGATAGTTGGCAGAATAAAATGTGGACAAACGTCCTTTGGAAAAGTAATTTCAATGAATTTCAAACGACTGACAAACGACAGCAAAGTCGCAACAGTTCCCCTCTCCCTAATCCAATCCAACTGTTCCTTCACAATCTGTCGACAGATATCTTTCATGGAAAAAAAAAAAGCATTATAAGAAGCAATGCGGCATATTAAACATTACTCTATTTCAAGGTTAAAATCTTATATTGGATCAGAGTTAAAACAAGTGTGACATTTTAAACGTGTTAAATTGGATGAGAGTTACACGACTTACACCTTGTGTGGCATTAAAAAAATTTCAACTTTTTCCGCTTAAAAAATGGGTAAATTTAACTTTGTGATTACTCGCGCATGACTCTCCCAGGTGTGTCAGTTAGCCCAGTCAGCTAATTGCTCCGTTTTTAAAAAACTATCCGAACCTTCATAGAGTCTCCCACAATAATCGAAGCAAACACTGAACAAGACAATACAACTATCATTGCAAAGCAAACCATCGGTATGATGGTTTTAGGAACTTCTGCTTAACAAATCAACGAGCAGATGGACCGCCGAGATCAGGCGAGGAAAACAGGGCCTTTGAACTTTGGATAAGATAAAAGAGGATTAAAATTAAAAACAAAAACATTTTACAGATAGCAGACATGACAGTAACAACCAATTTATTTGTACAAAGCAGACGAAAATAGCTTGTAACAGAGAGAGCTCCTCTGCTCCTCTTCTCGATGTTCTTGACATTTGATTTGTTTTATTTAAAGCAGAATTTTGTAATGTTTCAGATTGCTAACTGTGTTACTGTGCAGAAACCACAAAATGAGATGATCTCTCTGCACGAGACTCGGGCGAGTGTCGCGCGTGGATCATACACGTCAATACGCGTGCACACCGGCCCACCCCCCTTCGGCAGAGACTCAAAAAGCAGCAGAAATGCCCAGCCCTGGTCCTGTAAACTGAAGGATTGTGTTTATAAATAGACGTCACAGAGAGACAGTAGCCCAAGCTTACGTATTTCTAATGCTGGAAACGTTTTAAATGCGGGTTTGTTGTCATGCGAAGCATTTTAACTTTTCTAAACTTGGCCCTCTTTAATTAACGAACGTGTTAACATAATTATTAACATTACGTTAATAATATTTTCATATCCGACTCATCAGGTATCGCCAACTTTTCACCCCCAATACATGACCCTGACCAAGCATACTTGTAATTTAGAGGACCGTTTAATATTAGTTACTTGGTAAGACCAATCTTTAAATGTGCGTTATCGGAATTGCCTGTCCAGCTGTTGTAATGGAAACAAAAACGTTATCTGTGGCTACTTCGGTAATTTCACTTCCCTTAGAATTGAAGCTTTAATATCAGACGGAAACGAGCTCAATAGGCACAGAACGTCTTTGTCTCTGAATATTTCTCATTTTTTAAAGAGAATTATCAAAATATTTTGCTCGCATTCATGAAATGTCTCCTTTAGGATAAAAATGTATAGCCCCAAGAAGACCAACAGTTCAGTTTATTATATTCTCGTTGGTTTCATTGCCACGAGTATAATTCCCATTAAGATTGAGCTGGCTTCTTTAAAAACCATTACAACGTACACTCAAATGTGCCACCTGAAACGTCTAGACATATATATTTTGCATAAAATAAGTCTATATTGGCTGTTTGCCCCCATTTCAGTTGCGGTCACTTTTTGGAGGTGTGAGGTGGAGAGTGGTACCTTAAAAGTTACTTAAACCCGTGCAGTGGCGAGAATATTACCATTGCCATATATGGCATCCGGCCCTATACCCACCTACGTAGGGTTATGGTTATAAGTCATATATGGCATTTCTTTATATAGGATTCCTTTAGTATCAGATTTGGTCTTGTAGTGTTATAATGGAAAAGGGTCGTCCTTTAACTCTTTCGGTTTAAGATTGAATTAATTGTTCTCCCGGACCGGTTGCCATACATTTCTTGTAAAGTCGGTGCTGAGAATTCGTTTATAGATTACGGCAATATTCTTTATACAGGTGCATGATCTTTTTTCTTTGTTGTAGTCTGACTGCATTAGTATCGTTTTATTATGTTGTCTGGCCTTTTCTATAGCAGATAAAACAGCGAATAATATTTAGGATGATTTTGCCTGGAAGAGCGGTACTAACTTAAACCTTTAATTTTAATATTACTTTGCAATTGGTAATCGCAATCGCAGCCCTGAAGGTGTTGTTTAGTCAGCCTTCTAGCAGGCGCTTGTGCCTGAGTTTCGCACGCGGCTCTCTTAACAAGCGCAAAACCACAAACACAAGAGAACCTGCTCGCAAGTTGCGATAAACCTGGCCATGAAATACAGGAAAATGACCGGAATTGGTCAGACTTTTTTCAATTTTGATTATTTGTAATTTCACGAAATTCTAGAGTGCGGAACTTGAAAAATTTTTATAGAAAAATGCAAGGTGCTACGGGTCTCATTTCGGGAATGTTCGGGCTAATTCTTAAGATTTTCCGGACGAGCTTCACCAGCTCACGGTATTCCGGAAACTCAGCTCTTGTTAGAGATGTTACCCCTCGTCGAAATAGGCGTTGTTGTTTTTTATGTAACAGTATAGGCTTTACGGACTAAGCAGCACAGCGTGACCACCCTCTCCTAAGCTGTGTACGGCTTCAAGGCGTGGTCGGCCTTCAGCACTCTTCATTCTCTTTCCAATCTTCAGGTCATCGCCGCGGAAGATAGTAAGACCAGTAGACTATGTTGAACAGTCCAAAGAGAAGCGGGAAAATCTTCCGCGCGTATTGATCAATATAATGGGGAGGAAAATGTCTGGTAGGTAATCCGTCCATATAGGCGGGGTTGACAAAAGGCGTCTTTCTCCTCGCCGCCGAGAGATTCTCGTGAAGGAAAGCCCCTTTCCGAAGTGACAGGCCTCCTGCCACTCCATTAGGGCGCGGGTCTTTGTTACAGTTATATGTTGTTTGGTCCATCATCTCCGCGATGGAGTTTCCTGGTTGATTCGGTGTTGGAGGCTGAGAAGAAATTTAAAAGTTGTTGTTAGTGGTTAGACACAACGGGCCCAGGCCAAAGATAAAGAGGTTTTCTTATGAATGTCGTCAGAAGTCCATTAATAGACTTCTGCTGTCGATAAGCCAAAATCAAAAATATTATTTGCATCTGATCAATCGTGACCTATCAGTTTTTTCTCGTATTTTGAGTGAAGCGATCAAATTCTTTCCATAAAATGAATGCAGATCAATTTCTGTTTGAAAAATAAATTATCACCGGAAACGTGTATTTTGCCAGTACTCGCAAAGGAATTGTGTGGTATATACAAGATCTTCCTGCTCCTAAATGAATATGGTGACCCCCCTTTTTAATTTCAAATTTTAAGTGCCCTTAAGGTAATCAATCAGCAGGCAAAGTTTGTTTGAAAGTCTATGTTCAGTTTTATTTCGGGGGAAAAAACCTAAATTACTTGTTCAATAGGCCATTTCCGAGTTACCCTTCGCCTCTATTTCAAAACGAGCCTACGTGCGAAACCATTCATATGAAAATGTGTTCCACCTTCACGTCCATTTTTACGCAAATCAAACTCATTTTCATTTGAATGGTTTCGCACGTAGACTCGTTTAGAAGCTGAGGCAAAAGACAACTCGGAAAGATTAAAGACTCACCGGCGCAAGGCTTTGACTCCTCAGTAAGTGCGACGCTTTATCCGGGAAGTTCAACACGCATACGTACTCAACCATGCAAGAAACGATAAACACGAATGACGTAATCAAGTAGTAATCCACCGCCTTCAGGTAGGAAATCCGCGGGAGACTGGAGTTAATTGATTCGAATAGAAACATGGTGCTCAGAATGCACGTGATCACGAGTGAAATTCTCGCGGGAACGGCATGACGGTCAACCCAGAAGCTAAGCCAGGAGAGAAAAACTAGAAATGCCGAAGGAATAAAATGCTGGAAGATGAAGTACGTTGTTCGTCGCTTGAGGGTGAAGGTCGCCTTTAGACTATCAAAGGACCCTTTAAAGAAAACGTAAATAAACTTCGCTCAGAAAAGACCGGAGAATAAATAATTTATGCAGCCTGCTGCACGCAAGTTAGATTTCATGACCCTATCCAGCTAATACTTGGAACTTGAATAAGTTAATAATAATAACTAGGAGCATAATACTATAGTCTCTATGCTCTTACATTACAAATATCTAAAATATTATCAAGAAAATATATGATAAAGATTTAAATTGAAACATTCAAGAAAAGGAATGTCTTAACTAAACTTTTAAAACATGTTAAAGTTCTTGCTAAACGTATGCTACTGTACATAGAGTTCCAAAGCTTGGGTGCTGCTACCTGAAACGACCTATCACCGGTTTTTGATTTGGTTGGCGGAATGACCAGCAGTTTGTGTGAAGATGAACGTAGCGAGCGGCCAGGATTATATACGACAAAAAGATCTTTGATATAGTCAGCTGTCTGGTTATGAAGAGCTTTAAACTTAAGTAACAGAATTTTAAAGTCAATTCTTGCTCTTACTGGAAGCTAGTGTAGGCGCTTCAGTATTGGTGTTATGTGTTCGTTTTTCTTCGCTCTGACAACAAGCCTTGCTGCAGTGTTCTGTAAGCGTTGGAGTTATTAACTACAGTTCTGTTTTTATCACTTTTTCGCTTAGGAAAAAGTTTTTTACGCATATACGGCGGGTGTATCCCCAGCTTCTCCGCGAATGGGGCATGCGTTTGAACAATAAGCCGTGGCCAGAATAAGGCAAAGATACGCGTTAGTGTAGTAAAGAGTCCACCCTTAGATGAGCTTACAATGTACTATCTACTTAGAGGATTAGTTTACTTCCACGTGGTGTATGTGATGCCTAACCTTTGCTATTAGTGTTAGCTTTTTTGGATGTTACAATGTCCATCATATCGAACTGTGCCAACTCAGATGCAAACACTTCGATAGCTTTTGAGCCTCGATTTTTCCAGTTGTAGATGACGTCATCCACAGTATATGCATCTGCGATCAAGACATGGCATAATGTAAGGTCAGTCAACTGGGAAACTTATCATTTGCTGAGCGACGGCTAGGATGGCCTTGGATTAATGTCATGGGATTTCGCTAGCCAATCTACCATTAGCAATTCACCTTCGTTCTCAACAAAACCGCGTGGTTGACGGCGTCCTCAAAGAGAACTAGAAATTAAAAAACCGGGCACGAAGATGCTACGGAGCTTTTTTCTACTTACAGCTTTATGCTAATGTATCATGTGTGCAAATTTATGCTAGTATATACTGATGTGTGCTAACGTATGGCCATTCAAATGAAAGCTGATGAGCTGTATTTTTATACGGTGTTATTTTGTAACACACAAGGTACGATTTTTAGTCAATTTCGTGTGTTAGCACTCTTGCGATTGCCTGGGGTTTAATCTGGTATTTCCAGAGCCCCGCCTGAAAAATAAAGCGTATACTTA
The DNA here is from genome assembly GCA_963693305.1 of Meandrina meandrites. NCBI lineage: Eukaryota > Metazoa > Cnidaria > Anthozoa > Scleractinia > Meandrinidae > Meandrina > Meandrina meandrites. The sequence goes on along the minus strand of OY855905.1, from coordinate 23,557,700 downwards.
CAGCTTTCTATTATAAGATCACAGTTTTGAGTGTCTAAAGGGAACAACCTCAGATCCATATCACACTGAGCTGTTAAAGTGATTCTAAAACAGGAAGGGAATAGAAAAATATACAGTCATTTAACACACCAAAAAAAAAAAATACACAAAACACCAACTATCTGAAAGGGAAAATATTATCACTCTTGCTTACTGTTGTACTCAAAAAGGCAAAACAATTGTTGATAAAAAAGCTGACCAAACCTTACTGATTGTTCAAAAGTCGAAATCAAATCCTTTGACTACGAGTGGTTTTGGACTGGATTTTCAAAAGTTATCTTTCTTTGCTAAGATTTTCGTTTGTTTGTTTGATTTTTAAAGCAAAGTATCACGCCTTCTTTAAAGCCTACTACTCAAGTTAGTCTGTTATTGTTTTAAAATTAAAAATGCTGGGTGTGGAACCTGGGCTAACCAGCAAGGAAAAAGTCACTGTCTCGGCCAGTCAGGAGCAGCCAATCGTTGGGTTCTTTAGTTTTCCTACGCTTGCCACTGGTTGCAAGGTTTAAGGTGAGGTTTGATTGGTTCAATTTCTACGCAATGTGTTTGGTCAGAAGTGATTATTTAGGTTTGGGTTTGACAACAGATATGTTAAAACTCGCTCTAGAATGATAGAAAAGACTCCAGTTTACCTTGCACTATAGTAGATATCTCCATTCTTGGATATTCTAAGTCGCATGTTGTCACGACTGATTGCATGGTAACTAGAGAACTTCACGTTTCTGAAATACGTGTCGGGAGTCCATATTCCAGAACCAAGTTTCCTTGGGTCCAGGGCAGCGTTAAAAACTTTGTCTTCTCCGTGAGCGAGCCGCGGGTCCCTCCACCATTGTCTAAAGAATATGTCGATCGTGTAATCCTTAAAAATTATCCAGATGAAAGGACAATTAGAAGCCATCGTTTAAACCATGTTCAGAATAAGTTTGGGTTCCAGTAACGTTTCGCTTGTCGTGACTCCATGTCATGTTACATACAAATAAAGCGATACTGTTGTTGCTGTTTGTAGCTGAACGAGCGAACGCACGCACGCACGCACGCACGCACGCACGAACGAACGAACGAACGAACGAACGAACGAACGAACGAATGAATGCTGTTGTTGACTTTCATTCATTTAAATTTTTCTTCAAGCATTAAGCCAGCGAATACTCCTTAAAATTTGTTTAAAGAAAAGGTAGTAGATGAACCGCACTCCGGTCTGAATCAAACTTAATAAGCATGTGTGCGCATTTGAACTTCATAATTAAAACTAAAACTGAGTCTGATCAGTCCTGGGACGGTTATCTCTTCACCTCTCCCACATATACTAATTATTTAGGCCTTTCTTTGGACGTGGGTTTCAGGTGAATGCCTGTTACAACTTTGGGTCTAACAACCCTACATTAAAGCTGACTTACCATATCTTCTTCTCTAATTTTCCCAAAGGCCATTAGTTTAAATTCGATAAGAACTTCAACAGGTGGTCCTAGAGAAGAGAGCGAGCACTTTTCAAATTACTATCACACGATGAACTCACCGCGTAATTGTTAAAATTAGCAAAAATCAAATTAGCATGTAGGAAAACTTGTATAAACAGTCTCGCGTGTTCTTTGATAAGGGACCGGTCATTATTCAAAGGGTGGGAAGGGCTGGTGTAAATAGGGGGAGAGTCAATGATTTTCATGCTGGGTAAAAGGGGGGACATTAGGGAAGTTTAATGGGGTGAGTAGGTGAGGGGGGAGGGTCAGCAAAAAATGTGCTTCATAAAAGAGGAGGGTCCCCCCGTCTAAACAATGACCGGTCCCTGACCAGGCTTGGTAATTTCAGGGTGGGAACAAAAACGACAACCGTTTAGAGTCATACAGCTTTTAGGAATACAAAACAATGGCAAACTTATACAGGAAGTCAAATTGAGCAGAGAAAGCGGAAAACCTTGAACCGCTTGATAAGAAACAAGACAAAAAAAATTAAGACATGAAAGATCTAAAGAAGAGAATAAAGGCATGCCACATACAAAAGGTCGTACCTGTATCGTTTGGGCGAACATTTTTATCGTAGTGCCTCAGTCTTTTGTTGATTAGTTTAGATACTTTTGCGTACGACGCGTCAGGAAACCTTTCTACAATTCAAAGAGACGAAGTTCCTGTTAATAAGGACTAATAAGTGAGCAAGATTTATGGATTGGGATAGAAAATTAAGAGATACTTGCTTGAATTTCAAGCACAAAGCGATCATCAGATCATCGCTTCGTGAAGCTCGAGTAATTAACTGTCTTGAAGTTTTCTATCCCAAAACTTAAATTTCGGTCTGCATGTATTTCATCGAGCACTACTGTGCCTACGCAAAACAACATATATATTGTTTCTTTGTGTATTATGTTGTAGTAGTGGTTATATATTATTACGCTGGATTAGGGCCGTAGCTGGCAAAAGGTAAGACGAAGCACTTGCCTTGTCTAGATTTTAACCCAAAATTAAAACAAATTAAGTTTAGTTGGGACGATAATCTCATTTCTTGAAGAAATGCCGGAAAAAATACTTAAAACTAGCGTTTCATAGCTTCTAGATGTCAAATTATTCTGAGGGCATCAAACTACAATTCGAGAGTAAAGTCTTGGGACATTTCACCGTGTCGATGAAAAATTTGCGTTGTGCGAAAATGGTTTTAAAAGTGTTTACTGCGACACTTCAACCAAATCAACCAAAACCGGTTGCGATTGAAACGGTTAGTTCCAATAAAGCAAAACCTTAGAAACAATACGAAATACGATGTTTAACAGATCTATGTGTCATGATTCTGTTGTTGTAGTCATTGTTATCGTTTAATGCTAGTGCTTGTGACAAACTAGAAATAAATCAGCTAGTATAGCTAAAACAGCTGATAACGATTGGCTAAACTAGAAAAAAATCACAGGAAGAATTTAGATTAAGTTCATTTTTAGGGGTGACTTGCCTTTCTTTTGGCTGCTTCCAGAAGAAAGATTTGAGCTCCTAGGCCCTCTACTTCTTCCAATTCCTGGGACACTCCTGGTAACGCAAACATTATAATTATTTGGCGGAAATTGAGTTTTTAGTTTTGTTTGTTTCTTCAATCGTGGCGTTTTCTATATGCCTTACATCATGGTTAACATGCAGCTTTGATTAAATTTATACAACAAATTTATAAAAACATTACATCTCTCTCCCTAGCTGTGTCTAAACTGTGATCTCAGTTGCAACAGAGATAACGTTAAAACAAGTAGATAATTAACGCTCTTCTTTTCTATAAAAAAGGTTAGTGTAAATTGGTTTGTCCTTCGTCTTTCGTCTAAGCGATTCCTTCCAGCGAAACACTCGCAACATTTCAACGCAACACGTCGCAACATTGTTGGCAACATTGTTGGGCACAACTTGTTACACACGTTTGGCCACCCTGTTGCAACATGTTGCGTGTTGTTGGGTCAAGTTTGAAAATGGTCAAATTTTTCTCGCAACATTTTCAATGTTGCATGATGTCACGGTTGTACTCGTCTGGCCACGTTCCTGTAACATTGTTGCGCCGGAGTATGCGCACTAGTTCGATTTGCTATTCCAAAGCGCCATCTAACATGTTGCAACAGGGTGGTCAAACGTAAGCAACATGTTGTGCCCAACAATGTTGCGATATGCTGCGTGGAAATGTTGCGTGCGTTTGGCCAGCTCCTTCACAACATCTCACAACACGACCCAAGAATGTTGCGATATGTTGCACTGAAATGTTGCAAGCGTTTTGCCGGGGCTTAAGGAGTGAAATAATACCATATTTTTGCGCTAAATTTTGGTTAAGTATACAATTTTGCTTTGTGGCGACTTGATGTTTTGTCATGAAGAAGTTTTGTGTATCGATTATGGCGCGATTGTTTATTTATTTGTACGCTTTCTTTCAAAGGGATACATTTCTTGAAGCTTCGCCAAGTCTCTCAGTGAGTTGTTTAAAAGTCGGTTAGTGTTAATCCAAGATTTGGCGTTAGCGGATGGGATAAGTGGTTGACCAAAGTTTTGACTCCATGTCCATCTTGTTGAGCTATTTTGGAGAAAATTCTGATAAATTCTGGCTTGCCTTTACGACTCGAATAAATACGTGATAGGAATACACAGAAACTTAGGAACCTGAAATTCCCTCCTAATTTTGTTTCACTACTGAAATGACAGTGTTGGCTTTGGTTTTGTGGCTTTTTAAAAATCTTGCAGGTTGTGTTTCAAAACTATTTATAGCACAGGCAGTTACAAAGAGCGTTGTATGGATGTGCGTAAGAATTGTAAATAAACTGCCTTTATCAATTCCTGTTTTAACATGGACTGAAGAAAAGTTAGTTCATATATTATCATGAACAAACATTAACGTCACAAGGCTGTTATAAGTATCATAAAAATAAAACTGTTTTGATCACAAAATAGAAATGTCTGACTTTGTTATCCGAAGTTTGATTTGGACCAAAATAAAACGTTTAGTAAGGCATTGTATTCATATTGCAGGTTGTATAGCATGTTATGTTGTTGTTGTTGTTGTTGTTGCTGTTAAGACAAGGGCTCTGCTGAGCTTTGAATTAATAACAGAGTTTGAACCACTTAAATACTTTGCCCTCAAGATACGATATAAATATTTCATTTACCGACAAAAATACATAATCCAGTGGTTATTCAGTGCGGTTATTTGGATAGCCGTCTTAGTCACGCGATAAGATAAAATACGACATTTATCGCGTGCAGAATCCACATTACTAGTGACTCAAGGGTCAGTTTTTTTGCCTATCAATACAGGTTTCAATGAAGACCCTACTTATTGACCATCAGTAATCATAAATTATTTTTACAAGACATAAATCGAAACCACCTTGAAGATTGTGACGTCTTTTCTGTTGTTGATATCACTCTCGATTATTGTTTTCAAAATTTTGTTGTTGTCTAACAGCAAGACAATAACTTGTCTTTGTAACTCAGATTCAATTTACACAAGTTCGCGATGGGCAATTTTGAAAACAAAATCAAGCATATATTTTCCTTGAGAAAAAGTGTTATATTTATTTATGTCATTGCCTTTATGTAGTTCTTCCTTTTGGGAGAAAGAAAAAAATGGTCACGTCAAGAACTTACGCCAATGTGTTTACGGAATCTGATTCTAAACGTTATTCTTAAAACTCCAAAACTTTGACTATTTATTGTCAAACTAAAGCTCCAGGTGAAATAAGGAGAAAATGATCCGACGAGGTTTCAGAAATGATTTTGGCAAGTTTGAAGACAAAAGTATGCAAATTGGGCAATCTGGTCTCGCGTTGGCGATCCTGATTTCTTCTACTTTATTTAGTTGAAATCATTAACGGCTTTCGTGAGGTTTTAACTGATACAGGAATCTTCAGAGTATAAACAAAATAAAGAAAATGTTATTAGCCATAGGATTCCAATTGTGATTTCCATCTTGCTGACCAAACAAAGAAAACGATGTTGAGCTATAAATGGTCTATACACAACTTGGTTGAAATTATCCGTTAACTTACTAACAACGCACTAACAACTTTAATCCTCGTCTCCCTAAAAGTTTGATTTCAATGTCCTTAGAAAGAAAACTAAGTGGTTAGAAAGGTTTTCTAATCGAGAGATCTTCACTCACTGGCCCGTGATCATTTGGAAATTATTAAAAATGGTTAGGAAATCGATTTCAAGATTCTGCTTTGTGTTGAAAATTTCAAGGTGTAGGTCAACGTAGGTTTGCCTATTTATCCTTGGCATCGTTTTACATATATATTTATTTCTAGCGTTGTTTTCTTTTCTTCTGTCGAAGCGTTGAAGTACACGAGCCGACGCTTCTGGTGCGTCACATACTTGTGGTAAGATCCGCACCAAATTCCCATCCGAAATTACCTTTTATGGGTCCTGAAAACTAAAAATTGATACTAAACATATACATGCATTTCATTTTTTGGTGCTCCAATTTTTAACGAGTTCCACGGTTATTACCAATTCGCATTGAGAACTGAACAAAGAAATTCTTCTAAGTTATTATATGCATGACACGGTATCGATACTATTTTGAAGGATCAGCTCACTTTTTCGTATAATTCTTATCTTTTAAATCTCCTAGTCCAGGAGTTATTATGACGAGAAAAAATCTGATCACGTTAATTTCTCTCGAAGAACGGGGATGTCTTCGTCACATTTAATCTGATTTTCTCAGGTCGCACTCCTCGAATTGTCTGTGCGAGATTTGCTACAAAAAAAAAATAAAAGAGTTGCCTGCAGTTTAAGTTAAAAAAAGGCTTCATGCGGCAATGTTATTTCTCGACTAAGAGTTTTTTATGGACGCTTAATAAGTTTAGATTCAAACTTCAAGTAAATAGGGAGATTGTTTTGCAAACCGCTTGCATCGTTCTGGCCAGCTTAGTGAGTCATGCTGTTATCGGTAAAACTAAAAAACAAGAGCAGAGAATCGCGACCAGTATTTATCATCAACAACAATGAACACCGCTAACATCATGTACAGGGAGGAAAAATAAACGACATTATCAGCTATTTCTTTATTCCAAATCTCGAAAGCTAAGAGGATTTTTATAGAATTTGTTTAAGGCATTTGTTCAGTGCAAACATAATGTTTTACTTACCTCGTTAGCAGTCCGTGAAAGAATGTTGCAATTAGGAACGACATAAACACTGTTTCCTTCCTCATTGTAAGCGAAAATCCCAAATTGTTATGGCTCAGCCTATTTACAGACAGACACAGTAGTATTAATACGAATATGGCTCAGGCTTAAATGAAACAGAGCGACAACAAACCCGAGGAAAGTGTTATATGCTAGAAACTTCGACACAACTCCCTTCTTCAGTGTTTCAACGGTTATTAATATCAATAAGATTTATTTTTCGGTGTGAGCCTCCTATTGGTCGGACAAATAAAACATTATTTTCGTTTTTATTGGTTTGCAGGTGTAAATCGCCTCAAACGCATCGAATTAAAGATTAGTTGTGTTGTAACACCAACAATAATGGGTCTGTTGAAATAACATTTTCCAGAACAAAACATCAAAATAACAATGCCATGAATAACTGTATACCATCAAAAGTTGAGAGTATAATAAAAATTGATTTATATTGTTTACTTCAGGGAAAAAATATTTTGTATTTGCTTCAGTCAAAACGTTCTACCAAGATATTACCACTGTTAATAATTTAGCAGTTATGCAGCGTTCGGTGTTGGCTATAACCAAAGCTATTTATTCATAAAATCGCAATTTGATGGTACTAAAAGTTTTGAAATATTTGTGTTCATTCCTTTTAACAGCTAGAACAAACACATTCGTTAATATTAAGCAACTTATGTCCCCATTTGAAGGGTTAACTGATTACAGAAAAAATGTAGTGTACTTATTATTGAATATAAACATAGCCCTTAAAGAAATCCGTATTTCTTCTAAGATAAATGTTATCACTTTTTTACAGACGAAGTAACGAAACGCAATAAAAGATATTTTACCCATTATCGGGTCGCTAACGTGCCAGGATAATCCGAAGATGTGCAATAACTTAGATAAGATAATAGTGGGATTTTGCATGGTGTGCTAGAAGTTTCGACGTCCTAATTCTTCCATAACTGTACACATCTGATTATAACTCTCGGTTTTTAGTTTCTTTTGGATACACGGCGTCCGCTGGAGATAACAGTGACGTCACTAGATTGTTCTAGATAATAAGCAGTTATAATAAAGCTACTTTTCTTTTAAATTCCCAAACGAGACACTTGTGGCTAGCGTTTGAAGCTCTTTCATATTATACTTTTTTGCGAGGGATTAAAATGAGGATCATTAACTCTATGTCGAAAGTTAAAGTCATCACGGTTGGTCACGGCGTACGTGTGTTTTCAACGAACAGGCCTTCGATGATTTTTAACTATAGAACCAAGTTCCAACAGAAGAAAAAAAAAATATTTTGGCTCAAGAATAAAGTTAAAATAAAAATTTAAAGAACTGAGCTGGTAAAAAAAATTCTTTCTCGTTAATACAAAGGCCTCTTTAGTTCACTTCACAGCTGAGGACAAGACAACTAGCTCTTAATTGGTCGAGAATACTTCTTCACATTTCAGGCGTATTTTGCCTGTGTTTTATCGAAAGATGAATGCAATTTGGTTAGTAGCTTGGATGATTGGTGTATTCGTGAGGTTCAGGTAAGAAATCTCAAAGCTCAGTACATTTTAATCAGCAAGGAAAGAAACGTACAATGCATTTTCACCCCTGATGCTTTGAGCGCTGGGTACATTTTTCATAGATGAAAAATCCGCCATTTTCACAACTGTTTCGAAGTGCTTCTTTCGTCGGTGCCATTTGCTTTCTGAAATTGTGTCCGTCAACCTTGAGGTGGTTTTCATATACCATAGTGTAGTTTTAAATGAACGTGCTATCCAGTGAGAATGCGATTATAAACTCCTTCAAAACAACAAGACAGGCATGCAAAGCATTCTGGTTGACACTGGCTCTTTCACGACATCCACAAGAATCTTTCATTTCGTAGAATTATTAACAATGATTGCTGCCATCGATCATCAAGTCCATCAAGTCTACCATCAATTTAAATGATTGCAGTGAAAAGATCGAAAGAATATACATTCAACCAAAATTGCTGCCGTTAGAATTAATAAAAAGGAAAATTTAGCTACTGATACTTTATCTTTATTACACAATAATATTAAGTATTACATCTTCGGTTGGTGAACAAGCTGGATTATAAATGTAATTTAATAGCAAGCAAAAGGGAACCCGCTGTACCGTTAAAGAAATTTCATTTTTCCTGAGAAACTTTAAACATCACTACATTACTATGTTCCGGTTCGGTTGCCCTCGTTATGAATTTGCCAAGCTAAGGAAAAAACAAGTTTAGTCATACGGAAAGCCGGTTGTTTACGAATTATATCATATACAGACGTCTTCTGTTGAGTGCTATTTATTATTTTGGTGCAAAATGATTAAACTTTGATTAGCAATAAACAACATTGAATATTCCAGCAGTACTCACATTATTGACTTGCCACGAAAATCCTTTCAGAAGAACCAAATAAAGTGCAAACTCGGTAATGATTTTGAATCCTGACAATTTAGCGGAGAGAAGTCACGTGTAAAAAACGTGACGTCACCTCCTTTTCGCTTGTTACAATAACTTTGCTTTTCTCGAGCTCTAGTTTACCAAATAAACCTCTGAAAATATAACTTAGATAAAGGCCAGTAGTTTTTAAAGTCTGATATATTTAGCTGTTCAATATCACTCCACAGGCTCACTTAAAATCTTCTAGTGTTTTTTTTTTTTTTTAAAAATTCCGTCTGATCGCTAAAAAGAGAAAATTACTTCCCCAAGGCAATATATACATATTTTTGCGACATCATTATCAAATTTACATAGCCGGTCTTTTGTAATGATGTGAAGCTAAATGAAAATTTAAGATTTTGCCTAAAGTTAAATTAAAACAATTAAATCTACATGGCTATTTGTAAACAGCATATTTCACGTCTGTAAAATTCGGAAAACAGACGAAGCCGCGACAAATCTAGAAATCTGTGCCGATAAAATACGTTGAGAAATTACAAAAGCATAGAAAGACATGAGACAAGCTTAAATATGAAGAATTTCACCTCGATCAGGCGTACATTAACAATAGTTAAGTGCGGAGTTTCAAACTGAAAACCTGAACCCTCGCGTTCGCGTCACAATAGAGACCCCGTGACGTCGTTAAAAAATATTAGACAAAAAACTCTCACCTACTGTCTCTCCTCAAGAAGTGTAGGTCTTGGTCGTTGTTTTACAGTTTGAATTCAAGACGCCCACACACCGTCCAATGGCGACACAAGCTGAAATGAACTAGAGTTCAAACACAACAGCAGGACACGTTAATAAATGGTTTGTCATGAGAAGTGGATTGGTTTGAAGTTTCAAAACAACTGGCAGATGTCTTGGGAATTAATTGCACGAGCTCCGAGCAAACAAGCGTTTTTAGCCATAACGGTGTGCTGCATGAACTGTTTCACGAAAGATAAAAAAGTAACCTGTTTTTCCTAGATGACGTTTTGGAAATCAAAAGCGGAAATTCCCCATTTCCTATAAGTTAATTTAGTGCTTGTAAAAGTCAATACAATAGCTCACAAAGGAGAACTGAGTTCATCTTCGTGAGACATTTGCGGTTGAATCGATAGTTTTTCATTTCTCGACTACATTTAATGAATCACTCTGATTAAGTGAAAAAAAAACATAAAAACTCTTAAAATTACTTGCTATTTGCTTTATCACCTGAATATCAACAATAATTACAAGAAACATCTCAAGTTAATATCGTGAACCCTAACAACACCAAGCCGCATATGAACACGCAAAGAAACCGCTCAACAAAACTCCATTGAGTTCTTAAAACGCAAACATTATACAGTGAGGCAAGCAAAAAAGAACCAACATATTTACCGTTAAACTGTGAATTTACATTCATGGCGTTTTGGTACAAACGTATGATGCAATGGCAGACATTCAGTGTCCATCCTCAGCCTTTCAGTGTTATTGCCTAGACATGGCGCGTCACACTTACCGTAAGCGTGGAGGTAGCACTTGACCATAGAGGGTCCATAGAACGACAATGGAGTCTTCCTTTATCTCTTGTTCGAGATCAAACGTGCGTTTGAGGGGATCGACACTTCGCTACGTGATTTTCTATCGTGAAAGCTATTTCATTAAACGATAAATACGGTATTTATGTACTCACCAGTGCGGGTTTGTGATAACCTGCGGTGATTTATTGTTCCATGTAAATCCATTAGAACAATTTGACATTGCAATTTTTTTCCATTAAGCACCGAAAATGTGGGTGTACTACCAAAAAAAAGCTTTCTGACAAAGAATCCATTAAAATAAATGCTGTTTTTAAGTGGCTTTATTAAGGGTTCAAAATGGATTTACGATATTCTATTCTTCAAAAATCACCGACACCTAATGCAAAATTTTGTCCGTATTAAAAATAATAGGCGAACATGACCAGCATTTAATTTTTAGAATTCTTTATTTGTAACTGTTCTTTAATTACAGTGCTTTTCTTCAAAGCTATCCCTCACACTGAAAACTGTCATATTTTATGTTAGAAGTGTATAATCGCGCTCAACTTTGCTAAAAGAGAAACGTTTTTTTTTCATACGTGTGTAGGATGCTAACACGGTACATGGATTTCGTTTCCTCTGTGGCAGCAATATACCCAATGCTAACCAACATGTTTTACCTCAATCAAATTTTTACAATTACTAGGGAGGTTAGCAGAGCTAACTGCATCGGTATTTTCTTGTAGTCCACCTTTATTCAAGCGCTTCATTTTTACTTTGCCGCATATCCACCGTAATGCAAATTCTGGCTTGAATTTCACTACAACCCACTCACTTCATCGCTTATTTGCTCTCTGATACGCTCATTTAAACTTCATTCGAGTAATAAAATCTACTATTCTCCCAATAATTTAATAGGCTGGGAAATCTAAAGAGCGCACCAAATATTTTATCGCGGGTGGCTTTGTAGACGCAGCGACCTATAAGATCTATAGTATAAACCGAAGTAGCGAACATCGTCCTTCGCACGCTCTGATTGGCTACATGAATTAACTCAGAATATCCAGTATGAAAACTAATTTACACCAGTACTGTTATGCTTCCATATTCCTTGGCATTCATTGCTTTTCTTAGCCACTCTTTTCCGGAGTGCATTTAATGTGATCCACTCTTTCCTTCTCATACTCGAACCATTCTCCCTCCTTCCTACTGTGGTAGTAAACCTTGGTGCAGTAAGAGTTCACGGCGAGCACGTTAACCTTGGGCTCCGTTGGTGAGGGGTCAAGCCAAGAGGCAATGGAACGTATTCCACCAGTTTCGCAACGCTCCTTGTTCAAGAAGTACCGGTAGTCATCTGCAAAGTAAAAACAAACTTCAGCTAGATTACTGCGTAGCTGACGGTTAACGCGCGCGCGAGTGAGTAAGCGGCAAAGCCGCGAGGCCGCTCGTTGTCCTCGCGCACGCGTTAACCTCAAAACCGCCAGCTACGAAGGCTATCAACCGACAACTTCTTCCTTCAGTAGACGTCTATTATACATAATTTGGTTTCCTTGGAAACCCACACGTGCGTTATAAATTATCAATTAAACATTTATCGTGCGGTTTTTTGCCTGATACTTAGCCGACGAGGCCGTAGACCGAGTTGAATAAAACTATAATTTTCTGATCATATATGGGCACCTTGACAATTTGTTGAATAATAAGGTTCAGTACTTACAGGAAGGGGGGCATGATTAATAGTAAATGCCTTGGCCATGGTTCGGATCAGACCAGAATTCTTGTTCTTGGTTATTGGACAGTCAATTCATTTTATTCTCTCGACCAAGGGTCATTATTATCTGGGTTTACATTAAGACAAATACTCGTTATAAAACAAGATATCAACCTGTCTCATTCATCTTGCTGAATTTCAGGCTTAACTTCTTTTTTAGATTTTTCCAAGTGAATTCCAATCCTGTCACTGTTATTTCGTCCTTAAAAAGCAAAAACACAATTTTTTAGTCAAAAGAAAAATAAAATGAGGTTCCGTGTCGAAAAGCTCTTAGTAGACATGTAGTAACGTTGTGACTATCTCCAAAATAATGGGAGGACGTATTACGCTGTATAAACTAGAAAAAAAAAACTGGGACTTGTTTTGGCTAAGCTCGACGAGATGCAAAAACTGAAAACAACTGAGTCGTGTCTGTCTTACGCCACTTTCCCACACTAAACACCGGTTAACGCGGGTAATGCTGCAAACTCTGACTTGTTTAAACCCATTCATTACCTTACACTGTTTTACAGCGTTTATTAGAAAACCTACGATAGAGAAATGCCTTACGTCTGAATGTGGAGGATAGAACGTGAAGGAGAGAGAATGGCCTTTGATACTGTTCGCCCTGCACTTTTGTTTGACGTATGGAGAATTCGGAGCTAACATCACTCCACAAACCACGGCCACTATTGCAAGAAAAATAATTACTCCCAGCAACTTTTTCCACAACCCTGAAATATATAAAAAAAAAAAATTGATTAAATATTGCTATAGCATATAGTGGCAAACAGCATCATGCTTAAAACTTGTCACACTGTGTCACACTGAAAATTCCTGGCAGTAAACAGTACGAGTATGCAGGTGTGGACCTTGCCTAGTTCCTGTACGGCTTTTTCCCAGGCCTTCGCGGTATCCTATGAAACTCATTTCGGCTTGGACCACGTGACCCGAAACGAGTTGACCTTGACGAAAATATGTGGACCGTTGTCTCAGGAAGCGAACACAAAACAGAGACTCGATTGTGTTGCTGTGAAACCCTGATGTGAAGAAATGTAAAGGGAGTGGGAAAATGTGATCTTTTTAATGGGGACTTGTTATACCGGGATTGTGTTTCCATACATTTTAACTTTGGCCGTACTGAAGAATGCCGTCCGTTACACTTGGACTTTGTTGTAAAGGGGTTCGTAAAATCTGAAGTGTCAACCGTCTTTTCGTCCTAACCCCCCAGAGGAAGGGTGCGGGCGATCTGTAGGGTTCTTACATATCGGGGTTCCACTGCATAATTACAATCGGTTTACGCGAAGCATCAGTGAAGCATACAAGTTTAGACAAGGTGTAAATAGTGTAACTATTGTTTTAAATCCAGTTTACACCCCAAAGTTCTTACCAGCACTCTAAACTTCCTTTAAACAATTGGTCGAAAATGTTCGGCTTTGCTTTATCTTACAGCCACTCGATGTTAACATTTGTTTCTACTATAATCATGTGGAAATTACTGACATTACTAACCCTTCCATCCTCTCTGCATCCTTGTAATCCTAATACCAACAGTATCAATGCTGGACGTAAGATTTTCCTTCATTTCTTCAATACTGTGCCTCAGTTGTTCTAACGCTTTGAGCTGCTCCTTAGCACCGATACTCAGAATAAGAGACACAAGGCAGTCAACCTTGGACACACCAGGACCGGACGATTCTCCCATTGCACAACCAATCAAAGTCTGTCTGCGATTCCCTGTACAACCAAAAAAAGGACTGTGTCACATCTGTGTTTGGTCCAGTTTGTAAACGTTTTGCCACGTACGACTATGAAAATCAATATTAGCATAGAAGAGCCCCTCCCAGGGGCGATCCATGTTCCCTTGCTCCCAAAAAATTTCCCTTGTTCCCTAAAAGTATTTTGTCGATTTTTGTGATCCCTGTTCCCTAAAATATCAAATATCCCAGTTTGTTTTCCTTTTGTTTCCTTGTTCCCAATTATTTTATGGCCATTTCCCCTTGTTCCCTGGGAGGGTTCAAAGAAGTTTGTTTTTTTGGATCTTAATGACAAAACCATGGCTTCATTACAAACAAATAAGTCTCCCAAGCGTTATAGCTAAAAGTTCTAAACAAACGAGATTAACTTTGAAAATTGCTCGGCCTAACAGCTTTTCAAAAACCCATATAGCAATCCGTTTTAATCTTCTTCAATTGTTGTCCATCCGTAAATTCTTTCGTAATTGCTGTGTTATTCCTATATTTCACTCAATAATCCGTGACACAATTGTTTTGATCTTAACGCTATTGCTATTGACTTTACAGTCCAGGAAAAAGAGGAAAAGAGAGAGGTGGATGCCAAGAAACATCATTCAAAGGAGCTTGACACGAAAACTAAAAAGATATTAATCTACTGATCTATAAATCCATAGCTTTAGTCAGTGAAAAGGTCGTAAGCTCGATTTTCGACTACAAAGGACAGTCACTCTTCCAACTCTACTTGCAACAGAATTGCACTGAGTTTGTCGGCCAGGAGTTATTCATTGTTAGGGCAAAAGGTATATCAATTACATTTTATTTTTTGCATTCACTGGATAGCCTCTTTGCTTTTTAAACTGAAAGTTACCTTGTTCCTGCCTGGTAGTAGCCGTGCCAGGAAACTTATCACTGGGGCAGGTGTAGATGAGCTCCCCGGTCTTCACTTTACCAATCACTTTAACTTCGATCTCTCCGATGATACACACAAGATCCGCGTCTAAGTGTCAAAAACATAGACTCTTAAAAAAGACAGCCAGGTAGCTTGAAGACAGTAGTAATATCAAGTCTCATTGCAGTGCATTACAACACAGTTGGCAGCCGGGGGACCCCACCCACCCAGCAGCTGAACCCAATCAACCTCAAACTGATTCTCATGAGCCGTACTATGTGTGGGCTGATTTTAGTTTTAAGAAGTATTTTTACGCTTCATCAGACATGCTTTGTCTTGATCGAGAATAAAAAAGAGAAAAGGAGAAACCATGAAGAATATCAAAAATACAATTCTGACAGAGCTGCTAGATCCTCACTTACACGTTGCCCAAAGCAAAAATCACATCTCAGGGGCGGATCTAGGGGGAGGATGCAGGGGGTGCCCCCTCTCCCCACTCCTCCCTGAGATTACCCGGCGGCTTTCTAATACAACTGGTATTCTGCAAAAAAATAAAAAAAAAACTATGTGCACCCTCTCCTAAGAAAAATCCTACATCCGCCCCTGTACACACTTACAGGTTCCCACAAGACAACGCCTGCGAATCGATGCTAAAAATAAGAGGAAATCCTATTGCTACGCCAGAGCTACGATATTATTCTGCAACACAGCAAAATGGAGGAATGATGTCACAGAATTCAAAGGCTCGGAACGCATACGTTGTCTTGTAGAAACCGACCAGACAACCGCTCGAATTTACATCCCGTCCGTTTTCGTCGTTACTAACAGTTATGAAACTTTAAATTGTCAGATTGTTACTAGTCTCCTACGTTTACCTACCATTTTTTTCTCTATCATACCGTCCGGCGTTTCCCTTCAAGTATGCGGATCGACTAATCACACCAGCCAGCCTGGCTTCATGTGCATTCTCACTCGTCAGTAAGTCAATCACAGTGTCTCCTCTTGGACTTTCAAAGAAACCCACAACATCTCCCTCCTCGAATGTGCTTTCGGAGTTTTTCCGTTTGATGTAGTAAGCAATGTCGTGATTCGTTGTCTGTATTTGCTCGACTTCCAGAGTTTTAATTCTGGAAAACTCGGCTTCGAGATATTGACAGATAAATCTTGAATACCGGGCATCTAATGGAATATAAATGATTCATTATTGAGTTGTTTTATTGTGGTCAAATGTTGAATTTTTCCTTTAAAGTCAAAATAATATTCAGAAAGAAATAAAACATTTGGACGTGGCTTACCCGAGGGAAGTGGCGAAGCAGCCGATGAACTGCTGGCGAAAGGAAAAGCGGAAGGAGATGCAATGGGGATCGGGTTGGTAGCTTTTGAAATATGGAAAAGGAGGAAACGAGAACGTTAAAACATAACAACAGTGCAATGACAAAACCAGCACGGAATAGGGTAAGTTTTCTTTGAAGTAGTGTAATAAAGGATGCGAGAAAGACATACTTGTTTGTCAACATTAAAAAACAATTCGAAACAATCGTTTGCCAGCCATTTTGACTTGGGCTTCTAGGGTCGCACGCCGCGCTCGCGTAAAATGGCAAAGGGTAGGAAAACCATTGCGCTTTAATTTATTTAGAAAGTATCACGAAACTCTCGTACCCTCTCAGAGTGAATAAAAACTATCTGTCGTCAAATATCGCGAGTATCGACTTGAGGCAAGTCTTTCTCCAGTATCGTCTGGGCATTTTATCCAGGTGCGCCGGCTGGAACTCTAAAAATTGTCTAATAATTAGCATCTATGTCCACTAGATTGCTTAAATCTGGGTATGTAAATTCATATCGTCTACCTACGTTTTAGAGTCTTGGCGCTTTTGAGGACAAACTCGTATGGATAAAGAACTGCGCAAGTTCTATTGACAAACTGAAGGTAAACCTTGAGCTGGAATCGATTATACTCAAGGCCTTTGGTCTTCTCCAGTTTGTAAACCTCCTTGCCATCCGATGTCTTGTACACGGAATCAAGGTCAAATTTGCAAATGTACGTTGGATTGCTGCCTATAATGGGCAAGTTATATAAAGTTAGTTTATACTTAATGCAATATTGTAAATAGTACGTTAGAAAGGTAAAGTCTTTATTCGAGCCTGTTGCCCATCAGGCCGGAGCTTATCCCGGTCTCCGTAGCATGAAGCGACTAGGAGTATTTCTACTCCCCCCTGGATGGGATGCTAGTCCATCACATGGTATCCCCCAGTAATAAACTTGCCGGTACCCATTTATACACCAGGGTGGGGTAAGGCACTGTGAGAGCAAAGTGTCTTGCCCAAGAACATCTCGAAGTACCCCGGCTAGGGCTCGAGCTCGGACCGCTGGATCCGGAGTCCAGCGCACTTACCACTAGGCCACTAGGCCTCCAAAACATTGTAAATAGGCTCAAGGATTAATTATGGGGGGGGGGGGAGAGACATAATGAACAATTTAGGCATTTCATTCGGTCATATTCGTTGTTCTTCAATAATCTATAACCTCTCTTGCCGCCACTTAGGTTCCACTAGGCCATCATACTTTGTCAAAGTGGGCTGTGGTACTGCAAAATTTTAAATAAATCCTGGGCTTAACGTCCCTTTGATGTGGGTTTAGTTTGAGCAGGGCTTACACTTGTAAAATACACGAGATGAGCATATTTTCGGATGGACAATTGCGTTTCAAAACTCTTTGGGTTTCTACTTTAAACGGGATACTGTGACTGAATTTTTCTGGTGCGTACAAAAATACCCGATAGTAAAGGAAGTCCATCAGTCGTTCTGAGCATTCTCTCTCTAGCAACCTGAAATACGAACAAGCTCTACAATCGGGGCCTAATAATCAAAAAATCCATATCTAAACATAAGCCCATGGGCTTATTTTCGGGAGCATTTTTGCATATGAGATTTCGGCAGCTTATTTGTTTTTGTTTTTGTTTATTTGGGGGGGGAGAGCGTGGGGCAGATTTAAGGAATTTCAAGGTCTATATAGTCAGCTAGAAAAATAAATAATTAGCTGAACGCACTAGCAACTTGTGCCTGTGTGATATCCAGCTGGGTAATTGTTGTTGGTCCCACTCCGTATGAATTTGGATCTTTAGCAGCTAACTTCTTTTCGGCCTCGAATTCACGCATTACATAAACTTCGAGTTGATGTAGTGGTAGCTTAGTTTCTATTTGCATCTCAACCTAAAAACAAAAAGAACAAAAAACAGTTAACTCACAGATAAGATTTTGATAATTTCTGGAAGAGTAAGTATTTGGCAATTCAGTCGTTTGTACATTTTGTTTGAAGAGACTAGTTGGTTCATTAGGCGCGTGTTGCACCACAAGACAAGAGTCGCTGGAGAGGAGAGGAAGAGGCACCATGCGCCACTTTGGCTCAGTAGAGTTTGGTAACAGGTAACAGTTAGTTCACTGTTGCGAGAACAAAACCAAAAACAAAATTGATGATAGCGGTAACCCTTTATCTGACCATTTATGTCCAGGATTGAACGCATGACTTGATTAATATCTACTTCAAATACGACTGAATTATTGGCCATTTTCATATTACTTCACATTTGACCGAATCATGGGAGTTTGGTGAACTTTTATCAGTGAGGACACTTTGTGATGCCTATCACAAAGAGCATTCGTTTCTCCGACTGTCGACCATTTCACACATACCTGTCCGTTTTGAATTCTTTGTTCTGAAAATTTTCCTCTGGGCCCATGCTTTTTCTGCACCTTGTCATACTCCGGTTTAGGATTAAGGATCTTGATACTCGCTTCGCTGCAGTCCGATGAAGTCAGCTGAGGCCTTCTTGCTGCAGCGCGCCTTGCAACTTCAGCTCCGCCGACTGGTAAACTGCAGCTCAACGGGTAACTAGTAGACGGCTGATATCGACAAGGCGCGGCCACGGCTGCACTAGACGGCCCTGGACTCGAAACATGGATAGGCGGACAATTGAAGTTTTCCCCTTGGGGACCGTTCGAAGTTGGGACATTTTGAACTCCACAGGGGGATGGCGTGTTTGCACCACTCACGCTTTCAGGAGGGGTGGGACAAGCCAGCAGGGGGTTGTATTGAGGAATCGGGCCTCCTCCGTTTGTAAGGGTTTCCAGAAAGTTGGGCGAGAAATACGGATCCATGCCAATCAGGTTAGTCTGATCAGAGCTAGAAACTGTCAAAAATAAAAAAAAAATAGTACATAGTTAGTGATCTGTATCATGTGGGCTTTTATAAAACAATTTTACTGTATAAGTGTACCAATCAAATATTTGTTTTGTTATTCTTAAAGGAGATTGGTTACGCCATGATTTTTGGTGATCCTTGTGTATCTTCTTTTATCAAGAAATATAACTAAAATATTAATTTGCTACATTTACTACATAGTTAGATGAACGATCTATACCAGTTCTGCTGGCTATTCGTACTCCTGACCATCTTGGCTTCCCTTCATTTCATTTTCCCTTTTAATTTAGTTAGAAGACTATTAGTAAGAGAGATGTCGGTTAATAGCTTGACCAGCCCCCTTTAGAAGCTCGCTATCTGTATGGCGGAATACAACTTGAAGTCCGATACGCTTGTCTTATACAGCTTCTCTTTTTTTCTCTGTCAGTGGAAAGCAAACACAAAAAAACCTAGTAGGTTTCTACGTCAATACAGCGTTTATGTAAACCAGGGAATTATACGTGCCTAATGACTATCTTATCTCTGCGGAACTTTTACACAAACCTTTTGGCTGTTTCGAGCTGTGTTCAGTTGACTCTCGAAACTCGCTGCTTGTAGTGTTTATTTTTGCTTTGTGCTCATACGAGTTCATATATTGAATTACTGCTTCAAGAAAACTGGCAGCTAATCAAAGCGACACGAAAAACGCTCAACTAATCTTGCTTTAAATAAAAATTAGCTGATCATGCCATTTCTAGTTGAGTGATTCATGGCTATTATGACCAACGCGTTCTCATGCGTTCTAGTAAAGCCGTTTCTGAAAAGTGTCAAATAACCAAACCCAGCTGAAGTAAGACAAACGGCCGCAAAATGCACCAATCAGAACTCCAGGAAAGAACATGTGACCGATGCCAAGGGCGAGAAAACGCGGGTAAACCAAGTCATGGTTGGGTTTGGTTTCAGGGCTCCTCATTGGTTGAAATATAAAACCGTCAGTATTTTTTTCTGTGATAGATAAGAACGTGTGACAAATGAGTTTTTTAACCAATTACTGTTCTCGTCAGACGAAGAAACGAAACCAAGCACTGCACATAAGTGCCGTCGCAGTCAACTGAAAACCAACTGCTCTGAAGCAAGAAATTTAACCCGACATTGACATAAGCAATCTTTCCATGCAAACAAAAGAGAAAACAAATTACTCCATTAGAAAAAAAATCCCAAATCGGGGATACCAACTTCTAATTTCCCCATTCCTCTTATGTGTCACAATAAACATTTAAAGAAAACTAAAACTAAATCTCTCTAAACATAACGAAATCGAACTAAAAACAAGCTCTGCTTCGCCAGGAAGAAATTGTATCACTCTTTAAGATACATGCCCATCATGGACTTACACTTTTTCTAGGAACGTTTATGTGTCTGAGATCAAGGGGGCCTTATTTTCAAGTGGAAGTCAGTGAGGAGAAATGCATAAGCAACGTTAGTAGAACAGTCAAATCCCATTAATACGGACACCGCTTATCGATCACAGATGTCCATACTGATGAGGGGGAACCAAAGCGAGGTGTTCATAGAGCGGGATTGGAATATGTCTATTCGAAGACTAAAATGTAGTACTGTGTGTCCCCTCCGGGAACTATGATACAATCAATATAGTTTTGAGCCTGAAAGACACAGAAACGATTGTGGAACGTACCTGCTGCAACATTTTCCATGAGTTCATTGACTATCCCTTCTGGGTCCGCCCAAGACGGGACGCGGTCATACAAGGGTCGGCTGGATGGATTAGACATTCTAGCTTACACTGTTACCACAGTGATAAAGGAAAAAATGAAAAAATAACCAATGTGAATAGATTGTTTATATCAATTTTGGAAGAACGAAGAAAATCAGTGGGGCTTTATT
Source organism: Meandrina meandrites (assembly GCA_963693305.1). Taxonomy (NCBI): domain Eukaryota; kingdom Metazoa; phylum Cnidaria; class Anthozoa; order Scleractinia; family Meandrinidae; genus Meandrina; species Meandrina meandrites. The sequence goes on along the minus strand of OY855905.1, from coordinate 23,536,661 downwards.
TTGCAAATGCTTTAAATTACCTTCAAAGAAAAGGATTGCCTGCATCGCCATGCATGTTCAATATGGCTTCACCGGTGACTCGAAGGCCCGGGAAAAAAAAGCAAAAGCCCTCGCCACGCAGGCTAAGCAAAGAGGTCTTTGGATCATGCATTGATAATTTTGAAATAATCCATTTTCGACTAAAGCTGCTCTTTGCTGAGGCGGAAATCCGATGGAAATCAAGTCGTGTGCGCATTGCAACAAAGAAATTTTGCAGTTTCCTTTTTTAGTTACACTTCAATAATTAAATTTGTTTGTATATTTTTGATAAATCTAGAAAGTCCTAACTCATCGACTCTACAGAACAATTTCATAGTTATCAAACCATTCAGTACTTCTTGATATTTGCATTTTGGATCGAGGACTTCAAATTTTTTTATTAGTAACCAAGAATCAGTTAGAAAGACTGGCTTTTCAACGGCCAACCTGCTGCGATACCAGCTGGCATACACCTGAATTAAAGTTGAAGGATTAATAAACTTTTAAGAGGATTATTGTGCTGTAAACCTTTGCGTAGGCATAACGATTTTGTCTTTCACCTCCGCCGAGATTCACTTCAATTTTAAACAAATACTACTGCGGGCGGTATATATTTGAAACTATTAATTGGAACATTTAATAATAGTGACCACGTAACACAATCATACATACGGCAAGACGTTGTTTGAGGGGTTTTCTTTCGGCCGATGTTTCAGTTTAGTTGCAGATTTGTCTCAGAATCATTCAGCATCATTCAGAAACATTCCAATACTCTCGACAGTAGAAATTGAAAGTTCGCTCACGAGAGGAAGTATAGCTACGGAACTCGCACGCGAATCGTATCTGTTATAAACGCAAAGATAGCGAAACTTCTATAGTCGAACTTACCTGCTTAACTGATGTTTTTCTTTGCTCTTTTCAAGTTCAAGTTTAGTCAGTCTAGTTAACTCGATCGACTTCCGACACCTAACATTTTCGTGTGCCGGGAACTCGACCAAGTTTGACGTCACTAAAATCCCCCAGATACTAATAATAATTTTCAGTTTCGGATGAGTTAATTTATTCAATCTTGACGAGCCGGAAATAGTCATGGTTTTATACTTTTTTCTTTTCTGTAACATTTACTTAAGGTCCTGATCACATTAACGAATACATTAACGAATACAGAATTGAAACAGGAAAACCACAATGCAACTAATAAAACAGACAAATGTTTGGTTCTTAAGTTGCATGAGTCAAGCCTGTGTCGAGTCGAAACCTCTTCATTGCGCGTCTTGAACCAATACTTTTGAACTTTTCGTGACGTCAGGTGTTAGTACTTCCTGTTAATTTATAATCAAAAACTGAAAAGATTCGAAACCGCAGAACTGAAAAACAATAGCTGTGAAACCAGCTCAACATGGAAATTTTGTTGAACACTGCTTATAAAGCAATGGCACTTTTGCATGCTGAAAACAATTTGCAATTTAATCCACCTGACAAAGAGAGCGGAGAAGTATTTCGATTTGCAAACTTTGCATAACGGATTTTTTTTACAATTTTCCTTGAAAAGCTTTGATGCGGAGCTGTTTCTAAACCAAAAAAACTGCGTCACGCAATTCAATTTGAAGTGAAATTTCCAAACCCGTCCAATATTGTCAATAAATCGAGGGAAACATTAATTCATGTAAAAAATTACAAGCCGGATAGCTAAATCAAAGGAATGGGAGAACCATAAACAGTCAAAATTGTGCAAGATGAGGGATTCTTTGTTACTGCTCATAGTTCATGGATAACTAAAGCTCGATATCATCAAACGTTTTCATGGGCCTTTCATACAAGAATGATGACATGCAAGTTTCTCGTGCTATTTCAGTTTCCTGGTTGCGTGGCGAACGATCGAATCATCTCCCAAAACGCCCGTATGTTAAGCTGACTGTTCACAGTCACCTTAATTCAACTACAAATGTGAATCCATTTGCGGTTTTCATTATCCCAAATTTCACTGCCAATCGGTTTAAAACGGTAAAGAAGCCAGATTTCCGCGTTAGATTTGGTGATATATGACCACCGTGATTAAAGAGTGTTTGTGGCATTATCAAACGTGCGAAGAACTATTTTTCCGGCGGCAATATTGAGGCTATAAATCGTCTAATGAGAAATCGTACCCTCTTTTTAGTCCAAACCTCTTTAGTTCCCTATCCTTGATATCCGTGTTGTAGGTGGAACACATGTCGATTCAAATAAGCACAACATACTTCAAAGCTGGTCATTCGGAAACTAATCGTAATGATATTGTTACCGCATCAATAGTCAAGGTCAGTGAAAGGTGATTGTAAGAATAGATATTAAAAACACAAAATGTTTGTTTGTGTTTGTTCTTTTTGGCAAACATTTCTGAACAATAACGATATGAAACTGTGAACACGCTCTTACGCTGCTAAATGGATGTAAAAAACTTAAAATTTGCAATTGTATTTTAAATAATATCGACAGCCCTGTATTTGGGTGAGGGCCTACTTAGTGATTATTTTTATTTACTATTATTTCGTCTATATTTCTTCTTTTTTTGCCAAGTAGGTTTGTTGGAGAGAGAAAAAAGGGGGGAAGGGGAAAAGAGAGAGAGAGAAAAATTTACATCCTTCATGATATCAAACTCGATTCCAGTCCAATATGGACCGCATCTCGGGAAGGGTGAACGGAACGCTTCAGCCACACCAAATCCTTTTTATGTTAAATAAAGAAGCAAGTGCGCACGAGCTATTTTCGAATTTTGACCGACGACAAAAGACTTCAGACTTACACTTATCCAAATCATTAATTACACGAGCACTCGGCCGACTCTGTCATGTGACCTTGTCGCCATCAGGGCACGTCATGTAAAGTGCATGTAGTAACTTTTTTTTAAGTCAACTAGGAAGTTGCTACTCGCCTATTGTTCCTGTTGTTTGTTCTATTGTTGCCTCTCAAGGGTAGCAAACCATTGATGTGAGACCTTGCGAGAGCTGCTACCTGATCCAGATGGGATGTGGTCCATCGTAGGGCACTCCCGCCGCCCCCCCCCCCCCCCCCCCCCCCATTGTATCAGGGTGCCTCAACAATTTGGCAGTGCGCTTCATGTTAATATTTCCCCTACTCCCAATTTTCACAGGAGTTAAGATTTACTAAGGAAGGAAACGCGGCACACGGGAATACAATGAGCTTATTTGATTTATTTTGAGAGCCGGCAAGCTTCCTTCAAGTTCCACAAGCCCAGTGGTATCATGATTGCATATAGCAAAGTTTAAAAGCAAGTTCCCTAGTTTCCCTAAAGAAAGCAACTAAAAGCTTCCCTGACTTTACCGATTTGGGTAAAAAATTCCACACTTTTTAATGACCTGAGGCCCAATCTTTTAGTTTTTTTGTCAGAAGAGAAAAGCGTCAGGCGATCACATTTTGAGAGTTTAGAGTTGTACATACTCAATGCATACCAGTAAAACACATTTTATTTCTAAAGTGGTGTACCTGTTCACTTGATTGAAACCTGTTTGGACCCCAAAACACCTTTATTTTAGCATTATTCTACTCATCGAAGAAACCATTTTTAAAAAGCCCTCGTAGGTGTGAGGGGAAGGTGTAATGGCTTTAAGAATTTTTGGTCGCCTTTTAATATTAAGAAGAAGAAAGGGATGGAAGGTTAGCGGCCCTTTAATGTGGGTATTGTTTAGCACCTTTTTTCTTTCTTTCTTTTCCCATAACTATTATTTCACTTTATCTCCCACTCCATTTCATACAAATTTACCTCAAATACCACCTAAACTCTCCTCCGAAGAATTCAGCTTAGAGGCAGCAAGATGTTAATAAAGGAAGAGAAAGGATGTTTGTTTTAACGGAGAAAGGGAGGGAAAATAGAGATTTAATGAAGGTTAAAATTAAAATTATGAGAAGTATTATCTGTTGTTGCTGAAACCGCAGAGGTTTAGTGTGTTTTGGCGTGTGTATTGTTTATTGTCTCTTGTTCTTTTATTCCTTCCCCAATTTCCCCCCACTTTTTTCCCACTTAACTCTCATCCCATTTCAAAATTCACTCATACAGTGTAGCACCACCCCCCCCCCCCCCCTCAATAATAACTATAAGTAATTTCTCCTTAGCAATAATAGCATAATTTAGTTTTACGTCAAAGAGCTTTTTTTGTGGTGATTAGGGTTTTCATTCACAACACTCGCCTACTTTAATGTACTATTAAAAGGCAAGGAATCACCTAACAAGGTTTAACCTGATTAATCTCAGTCCCCTGACAACACAGACAGTAAACATATAATACAGTGTTTGAATGAAATACGAAGGAAAACAATCAGTAGAGTCATGCATAATGGTAAGTAGCATGGTAGGTAAAGGTAGGCAAGTCTGTGTTCAAGCCTAGTGGCCCATCAGGCCAGAGGTTATCCTCGTTTACATGGCATTAACTGCCTAGGAGTATCTCTACTCCCTTGATGGGATTCTAGTACATCACAGGGTTGCCACCAGCATTAAAATTGCCGGTACTCATTTATACACACCAGGATGGAGAGAGGCTCTATGAGAGTAAAATTGTGCCTGCGAACACAATGTAGTGATCCGGCCAGGGCTTACACCTGGACTGCTCGATCAGGAGTCCAGCACATTAATCATTAGAACATCATGCCTCCTACAGTAACAATCATGGTAGGCAGCAGCAGTTTTCAAGTTCCCCATTGTCACATACATGTAACAGGACGAACAAATTGTAAGATTTCCCTTTAATATAATAAAACACAGCACATGCGGAACTATGTTCCCTACAATGCTATCAAGTTATCAATACCTTATTAGTGGACACTCACTCAACCCACAATGTAATTAATTTTGTTTTGGCGCAGAGCTGATACTTAAATTGTCTGCCATATAAATTTACAAGGCCCTATTTTCCAGCTAGGGGAAATGAATTGATGATGATAATAAATCTACAATGTTCAGACATTCATCGAAACCATACCCAGTTAAGTTTATATAATGCCCGCAAAGGTACACCTGCTTTGATGGGCTCAGGCATTTTGGCAAATAAAAATGGTATCAAAGAGTTTTATAGTCTCTCCTACAGTATTTAGCCTAAGAATTCTTAGTTGGGACATCTATATTAATCACATTCAAATGTGTCACATAACAATGCTATCTTTCATGGGAGTCCTCAGTACTAGCGGACTTCTCCAAGAAATGCTTGTTAAGTCCTCGCCGGTTGCGTGCAATCTCAACTGCATAGAATTGGATTCTTGTAACTGTAAACAAACAGGTGAATAAGGTTTAAGGGGCAAGGCACAGCCAGCACATAACTATGTGAGATAATGGCTGCAAAAAAGAATAAGCCGCAAAAGACAGGCAGATATTTTTCACGCAAAGATGTTTATATGATCATGATTCTGGACATTTTAGTTGCATTACAGAATAATACATACAGTGATAATGGTAAGAATTTATATTGCACAAAAGTGAAGGGATCAAATAAATTATGAAATTTACACAAAGGAAAGCTGTCAAAGCTTCAGGTCTGCAATGTGTAGGATAAGGAAAAAGGTGGAATTAAAAAAAACACACACACAAATAACAAAATTAGGCAGCTTCGATACTTAAAATTTAATTTAAATTTGGCATTTAAATACCCCAAAATATAAGAACCTTTTTATACTGGCAAAGAAAAACAAAGGTTCTTGTATGAAAGAATCAACTGAATTATGATGGTCAAAATATGGGACAATAATATAAAAGTTAAAATAACTATGCAAGATCAGCATGATGTCCTGATAAGCATAATTTTGATTAAATATATTGTAGTAAAAAGGCCACACCCATGCTTGTAGTTGATGTTTTGGTTGACAACAACTTAATCTCCCTTTAAGACATTAAGAACCTACTTATTAGAACCTAATTAGCTTTAATTGTCAAAAACTACCCCAAAATATAAAAACCTGTTTAGCCTGAATTACATTTCTCACTAATTATACATTTCTCACTAATTATGCACTGTATGTTGGTCTTGTATGACCCTCCTGGAAGGGCCTACAAAGCTGAGATCTCTCTAGTATTGTAGGTTCATTACAATTTTTGTTGACATCTTGTCTTACCTAAGATGGTGTTTTCCTCGTCATAACCCTTATTGCAGTCGATTCTAAAGTGAACAATAACAAGATTCAGTGATCACTGCAGGACAACCCACAAAAGTTTACCAAAATTAATAAGTTTCCTTTCCTGTAAGAATGCTGTTAAGTCCTAAACAGAAATTCATAAAGCCAGGAGCCACCTGGAAATACTGAAAATTCTTTACTTTTCACCAAATGAATCTTGAAAATTTTTCCCAACTTTTTCTATACCAAGAAAACCATGATCTTATTTTATGCAAAGGTATGTTTAATTGACAGAAACCTCAGAACACCTTACCTCAAAAGAGTTCCAAAATTAAAATCTTCTATCTTTCCTTCATACATGTTACAAAATGGTCTCCATTTCTGTATTAGACAAGGAATGCAACTGTATATCAATATTAATGCATTTATGACATAATTTATACTACTTGAATCACACTTTTAATATCTACAATAACATGACATATGTGTACCTTATTACAGGAATATAATGAAGCATTTTAACATGAATTTGATGCTTTATGCATAATAATTTCTATTAGCAATCTGTGCTCTTCACATGCAAAACAGCCAATCCAGCGGCATAACTCCAGGTTTAATACTCATACATAGAAAGACAGAAATGCACAAGGAAGTTGAAGAAGTCAACTATATGTATCCCCTTGGAGATAACAATCATTGCATTGACAAAAAGACATTCAATTTTAAATCAACGTTGAATGGCAATGTGTCAACTGACTCTAACGGACAGGTAGATGACATATAACTTTGCTGAAAATGAAGGCGTCTTAAAATAACAATGCTGTAAAATAGTGTGATTTTAACTAATAACTTAAACTAAGGTAGACTACAGAAACCTGAAAGAGCTTTAGTGCTGATGGCCACTTTGGCTCAGATGTAAACTCTACCACAACTAAGGGACCGATCATTAATTACGTCCCAGGGGGGGGGGTGGTTTTCAAAAAAGTGTAGTGTTTCAAAACTTAACCCCCCAAAAAATGTTTGAGGTAAAAATTATACCCCCCTTTCCAATTCTTGTTTGAAAAACGTACCCCCCCCCCCCCCCCCAAGAATCCCTAAAACGAGAGTGGGCCGAAAATACCAAGTACAAAGACACCCGAAAAGATCGAGCACAAACTGTCGAGCAGGAGCGAGCAATCCAACTTAATTATTAAAGAGCCTTCTGGGTAATTTTCAAGATGGCGGATTGAAAGCTAGCTTCCAGGCTCTTGCGTGACCATGTCAAACAACCCTTCCCTCGGGACCTGAAATCGCGTCAAATTCTTTCCTTTCCCACAACCATTAGTCTCCCTCGTAACCGTTTTCAGTGTCGTCACGCAACACTCCTCCCCACGTGTGGGCATCCCAGTCTGAGTTGGGTCCACCTGGGTGGGGAGGAGCGTTGCGTGACGATACTAAAAACAGCTGCGAAGGAGACTACCCACTTATGGACTTGATAGATCACCGACGTCAAATTCCCTAGACTGCTGTTGCTGTGTCATAAAATTTGACCCCCTTATGATTCTTACCAGAGAAAAATTTACACCCCAAAAAGGTGCTTGTTTTAAAATTGTACCCCCCCCCCCCCCCCCTTCTCCAAAACCACCGCTCCCCCTTGGGACGTAATAAACGATCGGTCCCTAATGAAAACTTTAACCTAACTTTGAATAAGATTTGACGTCGGTGGCTGTCCTCGTGCAGCACCCTTCAGAGAGTAATATAGGAAGATGGAAACATCTTGCCATTATAGGAAGGTGCATGAATTTTAGCCAGCAATTCACAGAATAATTACAAAAAGTCTTATAGAAAGTTGTGGATGCTGTAGCTAATGTGAAATATCATGATCAGACCTACCACTTTGGCTTCTTCAGATTTGAAGTCTTCAGGGTTTATCACATCCACCTAGTCAAATCATAAAATAATGATGATCAGTCCTGCCATTGCTTTCTTGTGTTACCTTGGGGACAGCTTATATCTGAGAGGGCTTGTATCATGTGGTATAGAAAAAAGATGTTTGTAATAATCTGACAAGAAATGACATAGGACTTTGGTAAGAGATATATATTATGAGAAAGCCATTTTGATCTGCACTCTACATGTACTTGCCAAGGTAATATTAGCGGAGCATCCATAGCTATATAATTTGGTTAATCCATCAAGCCGAGAAAATTTGGTTATGACGTCATGTCCATCCGTACGTCCGTACGTCCGTACGTACGCCCGTACGCATGGATTAGGCCTGGGGACGAGTTTGCCTGTTTGCCTTTGTCCTTGATTTGGAGAGTGATTTGGAGTCCTTCTTACGCAAAACGTGACACAAAAACATATTCGGTTCATTTAGAGTTGAGTTACCTGTCGTAAAAATTTGTGAGAACACTGCATTACTTCAGAGGTTTTTTTCTCATGTTATAAAATGATCTGGACATTTCATTTTAACTTAAACGACGCGATTGTATGAAGAGGCGGCAAAAATCTGTGGCACGGGTGGCACCTTGTTCGCTTTTTAAGCTGAATGAAAGAGGCGAACAAAGCTGCTGGAAAACATAGATCTTCGTGAATATTTCTTGCTTTATTTACTCGTCTACATCATGGAAACGTATGCCAAATGATTTAGGGATATCCTCTTAGCGTGAACATCCGAAATGTTTGCCAACCTGAATATGATATATCGGACAAGAAGTCAAAAACAGCAAGAGTTGAAGAACTGTCTACGGTTCTAGCAGCTGCTTAATTAAGCTGACTTTAAGCCGAACTAAAAGGGAGCTCAGAGCCGGTCAAGTTCAAGAAGTGATGGATAAAAGACTGTCAACAGCTACACCGTAAAAAAGGAAGAGATTGATCTTCGCTGATAATTCATATAATGTATATCTCGATGGAGTTAGAGTTGGAGTAAGCTCACATGGAAAATGGCGTGTTTGTTTCCGATATTTAATATGGTGCTGGTTTGAAAGCTTTGCCCTGCAGAATTTACAAGCCTTTTCCAAATATAAGGTAACAAACGTAATTTATACCCTAAGCTGAAGTCTGTTTTTATTGTGAGAATCTGTTTATACTTCAATCATTTATAAACGAATTCAAAGTTGTATCGTTTTTCAGACCTTTCCGTAGGCTTACATATTTATAAATTCCATTATTTCTTACTTTCAAACCTCTTAGCTTTAATCACTTTTTGTACATTTTATACAGACGTTGTCTATTAAATGTTTGGTTTCAAATGCTGTGTTTTAGTTTATAGTGGAGTAAACTGTAAAATTCATTTTTGGATTTTCATTTGAAAAGAAAATTAAATTATTGAACTACATGTACTCGGATCAAAAACACGTTTCGCCTTTGCAAAATATTACAAACTACACTTATACTGAGGAAAATCCCGCAAGTCCAAACCAAAACTAGTAAAACTACTCAATGATACTGCACACTAAAATGAATTTAAGCGATTTATTATCCAACTGCTCTATTTTCGCTCGCATTGTTTATTTCAGTGAGTGTATGTTAAATCTCGTACGCATGATTTAAGATTCGTAAACAATTCTTTACGCCGGTTTCGTTGCGTATTACCTGTGCCCGGGTGAGTGAGTTCAGACTTTTTCTACCGCACATTTGCTTACCAGAAACAAAGAAAATTCATGTAGTTCTCTACGTAAAATTCTCTAACGTATTAAGCAACGTGTACGATAAAACAGAATAGTTAATCATGGAACCAAAACAAGATGGTTCAAACTACATTGTTCGCTTGTTAGATCGATAGCGAGCACCACTTCGAAATCACAAACTGCCACAACTCACACAAAAAACTGCTTTGAAATAACTTGCATAACCGGCTCGCAATGAATTTGCCAGGTTTGTTTTGCAGCCGTGTTTTTCTTTGTTTTGGCGTGAACTCATTTTCTTTAGCCGCGTGTTGACTTTTTTTCGCGCTGTTTTTTTTGCCTTGAGTTGATTGTGTTGCCTTGACTGTTTTGAAGTAAATCAAAACAAACTTCCTTGCCTTCATCGAGGTCCTTTTTTACACTGATTTGCTCTAGGAGGTTTATTCGTGTACAGTAAAAGTTATAAAAAGTTTTTATACTAAAATTTGATATGTGCGCCTCCGTGCATAAGTGGGGAACCCAATAAAGTGCAGGGACATCAAAACACTGTAAATTCAAGCAAAAAATTAATAAATGGGAGCTCCGCTTTTAGGCCTGCCTAAATCTATATATTAGCACCTACACTGTATATGTTGAAATACAATGTTCTGTGAAGATGATAGTACTTAAGTTCATATATAAAAATACAGGAGAGGGTGGTTATATCCAGGAGCATTTATTTATAGCTAGAATATTTTTTTCATTAGCACACTTGTGGGCCTACATGTATAACTGGAGGCTAAAAATCAGCATTTCACAGTATATCCCCCCCACTTCTCTCCCGCTCCCCACTGGTTACAAGCCTTCCCATCCAACTTTCCATGGCACATTGAACTTCTTTGCAAGGCGTAAACAGGCAGAACAGTTGATTTCTCATTTTCAGAATGACGTCTTGATCTTCCCCACCATGGCCATCATGAAAATGTGAGTTTGACCATAAAAAATTGGTTGTGCTTACATTTTAGAGGCTGTATTAAGCATGAAGGACAGTATCCTGCATGGCTAAAATTAGGAAAGAGAACTTTAGGTAATCAGCTGGGACATGCCCCTTTAATTTACCTTTAACAGTTTGAAATAACGTTTAAATTGTCTGTATATGTCATCATCATACCTAAAAATGAGAAAACAGAAAACTGAAATGAGGAGAAATTCTTCCTTGAAAAAAAAAATCAACAAAGATACAATTGTCAAGGCCCTTCTGGTTCATGCGGCGTGTACTCATACATATTTTAACTCTTTCATTGCTTGGAAATGAAAGAGTACTTAACCTACAGATATTGACAACAGCACTGGACATTTGTTACGATATGTAGTACTATGTTGGCATTTGTATACTGTTTGAAACATCTCACTGTGAGTGTAATTCATTTCTATAAGTGACCCTGCAGTTACATTCTAAAGCATTCTTGAGAAGGTTTATGTCAAACCTTGTTAAAATACCTGTTGTTTTGTTTTGAACTGATGCTAACATCTGTTTTAACTTAAAATAAATAATAAAATATGGATAACTTCAAATTCATTTTTCTCTTGCGGGGTCAGCTTAAGGGCTAAAGTTTCGATAATCTGTAACTGCATTCAAACTCTTTATAACGTGATATGAGTTATTTTTGGTACTGTATATTTATTTTTACCTTTATTGCTCAAACGTTCAGCGGAAACCGTCTTAACTGTTTATTTTCAAGAACCTAACATGTAGCCTCACTCGCTTATACAGTTCTTGCCAAGTTGAATGGACATGTAAGATTACATACATCATACATGTACATGTACATGCACTGTACACATAAATATCAAGGATTCATTATTAAATGAAAATCAATTTTTTTTTGTCTTAAGTTTCCTTTTACTTTATGTAATACAACGACACTTGGCACATTACTAACTTTGTGAGATGAAGTCTTGAGGCATCTATTGCTGAGATAAGCTGTAAAGTTTTAAAAAAGAAATACCATTATTTTGATTAGACATTCATGGCCAGCCAAATGTACATGTAAAAGTTGTGGTTAAGTTTAATTTATCCTTAGTACAATTTGGTATTTTCCATTGTTTCATATCCATTATAATTATACTTAACCATACATGTATATATCAGAACAAAGAAAAATACCAAACTCTACCAAGGGCCATATAAAATTTTTATTAATGCTAACACAACGTGTAAACTTGACACATCATGTTGTTGACAACAGATGCATTCCTTATTGACAACCCCTTGTGTACCAAATTCACTTTGCTTACAACAAGTTTTGAGAGGATTGATGAACTAAAGGTTTATTGAGCCATGTGTCTGGCATTAAACAGCAGTGGCCCAGAGAATTGAGCCAAGAGTGAAATGTCAGTCATCAACTCATACAAAAATATGAATGCTTTCAGGGGTGGCATTCATAAAAGAGTATTGTTTGCACTACACTAGCATTTGTCTCAACTAGTTTTGTCTAGGATTGAAGCATACTATTCAAACCAGAAGTAAGCACCAGCGGAATGGATATTTGGCTCATATGTGCACATGTATACTGATTTTGCAGACTTTCCAACATGTTAATGTGAATCAATGTATCTTCTAAACTCAACTCACCTTAAAATAGGTTTCAGCTTGATGATGTGCCTTGACAGCCCAAATCATTTCCATCTGAGCCTGCAAAAGAAAGACTTAATATTATAAGCCTTCAGATAAGACTAGCGGTAACCACAGGTTAGAAAGTGCAGGCCTATATGCACTTTCAGAGCCTAAGTTTAAGATGTGGGCAGTCGGCAGCCTTATTTTTACAGCAATAATTCTGAGAGATTGTGAGAACTTCTAAGACAATGTGGATATTACAGCAAATCTTCTCAAAAGCAGCGCTTGAACAACAGTGCAACGTCAATACATGTAAATCACAACAAATCTTCTCAAATGAAAGCAGTTCTTGAAATGCCGGTTCTTTTTCGCTACGCTCGCACTCTGTCCACTGATTGAGAGCTGGAACAGGCTTGCGCTATGCTTGAACAACAGACAACGTTGATAAAATCACAGCAATCTTCTCAAAAGCAGCGCTTGAACAACAGACAACGTCAATAAATCACAGCAATCTTCTCAAAAGCAGCGCTTGAACAACAGGCAATGTCAATAACATCACAGCAATCTTCTCAAAAGCAAAGAATGTCTGCAAAACATCATGCAATCTTCCATGGCCAAAAGACAATTATTCCGAATAACGCGTCACACTTAATGCATGATTTTATCATTTCCTATTGTCGCGAATGTTTTTATAGTTTCCTATTGCCATGAACCAATCAGAGTTGTTTTTTGATTGACAGTTTTGCAAAGTGCAGTCGAGCACACGGTGTGAACTGAGATGTGATTTTACAAGGAATGTATGTCAACGTTGCTTTCGTGAAACCTTTTGTAGTGCTCATAAAAGTGTTATGAACAAATTATTGAGCTTTTATGACCTTCATTTGATTTATAATTTTGGAGCAACTTCAGAATACCTGGCAACATTTTTTTCGTGTATAAATCTATTGCTCCCGTGCTACTGTGCTACCGCAGTGGAGTGGGTGAATACTTAAATTAAGAGGTGTTGAACTACTGCTACCGCGGTCCCGTACTCCTGAAGTGGGTGAATAATTAAAATAAGAGGTGTTCAACTACTTCTACCGCAGTCCCACACTCCCGAAGTCAACGAATAATTAAGCGCTTGCCTCGGCTCATGGATTTAAAAACGAGGTATACTTATGTGTTTAGCACGCTTGTTTCGGCTCATGGATTTAAGAACGAGGTATACTCATGTGTTCAGTGTGCTTGCTTCGGCTATGACTTCGGTACCGTGTGATCAGCTACTGGATCTTATTATGGCCACCTCGGGACCACGTTAGCAGGATTAGAAGACACAAAAAAGTGGCCGGGTATTCTGAAGTTTAGCCATAATTTCTCATGCGCAATGTGCATACTAGTGTCTTTTTAAAACTAGTGCATAAATAAAAGCTTTTCACATATGATGATCTCGGTGACCATGTAACGTTATTTCTTTCAACCTAAACAGCAAATTTGGTGAACAGCAAGACCCAGGCCAGAGAATCAAGAATCAGCAAGCATGTGGTTGATTGTTGATTCGTATGGCACGTGGAGATACTCACATCGTTCCCGTAGTTGGACGCGTTCATATCCAACGCCAATTCCCCTGCCATAGCTGGAACACTTCTTGTTTTAAAAACCACAAGACTCAAAGAATTCTCAAAGAAGCCAAGCGAGAAGAAATCACTGTTTTTTAGTGCTTTATGAAGCACTAACAACGTCTGTTTTTAGGAAAACATGCCACGGTTAGTACGTCATGTAAGGTGTGACTAAATACTTCATTTACTCGTTCCCAGGGCTTCCCTGCTACTATTGCGGCTTCTGAAACAGTTGGAGTTCTCTTCTTTCTCTTTGCAATTTTTTTTTCCAGAATTGTTAGAATTCCAACTAGGAAATTTGGCCAGGTTGTCTGTCTGGCTTATTCCGACATGTTGTGTTGTTCACAAAAAATGTCACTGTTCTGACTCAGGACTGAGACATTATTGATGACCCATTGATGTAAAAACGCTCCAGTTGTCAAATATTTTAGTAAATAACTGCCGGATTCAACTCTTAATGAACTTTTACGACAAAAAGAAATCTAACAGGGGGGAAACGGTGAGCTGCAAATCTGTCTGCTCTTTATACTGTTTTATTTTTAATTAACTCCGCAGTAAAACTGCATTAAAATATATTCCATAAGCCAGACTCGGTGTATTCACCTGTTCCTTTCGCAAGCTCATTAAAAATAAATCACACTGTCCCTGCATACAAAACCTCTTAACAAAAGAAGCTAATCAGGTTAACAGACTCTGCGTCTCACTTTGTTTACGGTTTTTGCAATTAACCGGCCACTGCCCGCAAATGATAACAAAAAAAATACAACTGACTATTCAGCGCGAGATATCGGATTCCGTACAATTTTAGTTGGACTTCAAAAAACTTAACTCCCAAAGCGAGTTGTTGCGACTGGGTTTCGTCGCAAGTTGAAGGTAAAATTTGTAACGTGTAGTGTTGTACTTGTTTTTATACTTTAATTTCGTTTTAAGTCCTTTCTATGTCTCAAATTACTATATAATACAAGTTAGTACAAGCCGGTACCTCATCAAATCTTTACCACAAAACTGTAAAGAGTCGCGGCCAAAATTTTCCGTGGTTCGGCCAGATATTCGGTAAGTCAGTAAGGAAAAGCTTCCTGGACTTCAGAAACTATCTAACGAATGAGTATTTCTTCAGATGTGTATGTAGCAGGTGCTTGAGCAAAGTGATATTTAAGAAGAGCTTACCCGTGAAAGAAAACCTCTGCTTCACTTGGGAGGAACAACATCACAACTTAACCGACCGCGGCTCGTGAGAGACCTGCATTTATACGTGAGACATATGTAGCATGGAACGCATATGGGAATTGTACAGAGTTTTCTTTCCTGCAAC
>OY855905.1:23511436-23518936 GCA_963693305.1 Meandrina meandrites | reverse complement strand
ATGCGGTTTAATTAAAACAATTATTCGCCTTATTAGTGTCAGTAAAAGTGGTGGAGTGGATTAGAGTAGGTAGCTTGGCCGTTAGCACAGACAGAGTTGATTCTGTATATGATAAAAAGATGACTAAATCCTGTATTAGAATTCGAATAAGGGAGACATGTTTTATCTCAAGGGACAGGCCCATATTCCCGCATTGAAAGCTCTATTGTCGTCTACAACAAGCCTTGCGCCCTGGCCTCCCTCGGGTCATGTAGTCCCAGTCCCTCCAACTGAGAGCTATTTATTTCTGTTGACCACCAAGGGACAGCGAGGGGCCACCACAACAAGTCAGATATCAAAATCTGAGCAGTGTTTGTCAGAGTTAAAGAGCAGTATTTGAATGGAACGTAGCCATTTCCAACAACAGTGCTATTTAGTAAGTAAAAGTGTTCCTGTTATCGATTTTCTTTAAGTTTAGCCGTGTTCTTCCGGCCACGTACGAACAAAACAAAGTTAAACGTGTCATCTGATACACTGTCTGATATCACCAGTTTGTTGTCCTTTGAAATTGTTTCCTGGTAAAAATTTGTTCGATCATGGTTTCGTTTTGAAGTGCTAAACGAAATTATATAATAATTAATTAATCCAAGACTCAAGAGAAGCACTTATCGTAGCAATTTTGGAGGCATTGATTCGGAATGACACAATGCGCTGTGTCATGGCGTCTAAATTAAAATTCCATAATCAAAAGCCGACTTATGAATTTATTTCTCGCTGTCCACATTTTAGAAGCGAGTACTCACAAAACGAAGTATTGAGGATTCTGAATTTTCCTGCTATTACAGAAGTATGGTACATGTAACTTAATTTGAGTAGACGAAGGCGACTTCCGTGTAGAATTCTTCGAAAGCGATCGTAACGTTTTGAAAATTTGCAAGTGAAATATGTTTCGTAATTATCATATTGCGACGTCTTTTCTTCGCTTTATTTGAATCCAATATAGCGATATTTTTGTTCTATTTTAGCCCTAGCGTACCCAGTTTAGTTTGTATTAAGAAGTTTATACTAAAATAATTTATCTTACCACGCAACGAGAACGAACAAGTATCACAATTTGTGAGATATGTTTGATTTAGCTCGTTTGAGCGTCACGCACCCCTCACACACCCCCAACACTCCCACAAATATTTCATCGCAGCATGCCTCTTTGTGTATGTTTGCTTTTGAATCGTATGATTTTAACTTACCAAAGTTCATTGGTAATCGAAAATAAGCGACAGCGAGTTTTCATTCAGCAACAGAAAGTTAAAACTGGAGAAGAAAGTCTTCCGATTTCTAATTCGGTCCCAGACTGAATTAATTAATTAAACGACTTTGTGGTTAGCGATCCGAAGCATCAACAACCGTATAAAACTGATTCACAACCAAGGAACCGACCTTTTGAATGGAAAGACCTTTAAGATGAGGCGACAATTTTGGGAAGAAGATCGTATGGAACAACTTGTGGGTAAGCCTTCCTGTTTTGTCTGATTTCGCTTTCCTTGCACGTTCCTGTCTGCACGCGAAGGCAAACTGAAATGGATATATGTTGTCTATGTTACCAGTACTAATATTTTCATCGGGCAAAGCGCTTTCGTTTTTCAACCCGCGATTCCATCAAGAATGATGTCCGTTATTACTGGTTGCATGTTGAAAGTCGCTGCAAATATTTCAAAGAAGCGACGTAAATCATCTGATATGCAGAACGACTTTTAAAATGTTTGTTGTGATCAGCCAAAAAGTTTGATCGTTATCTTTTAAGCAGCGAGCATGATTCCCGTCGATTTGTTTCGTTTTGCTTTATTCAGTTCTGGAAACCAGAAGCTTAAGTTTGAACTTGTTTGATCATTACATTCAGATGGAGATAACTACAATTCTTGAATATATCTTTCAACATTGCGTGATGTTGTTTACATTCCGGCCAATATATAATGCTTCATTTCAGACATACGTATATTCAATTGGTTTTATGTTGAAGACGAAGGGAAGGTTCTGCATAATGAATGAAGTGGTACATAATATATATATATATAATTTAAGTGATCCCATACCCAGTAATTCTAAATGACTAAAATAAATATCACAAGCACCATCAGTGTTGTTATAGAACTCGAATCCCCGAGTTTGACAGAATATACCCATCCAGCAATTCAAAGACACAGAAATCACTTTATCCGAGTAGGCTTATTTCAGGGCCAGCCATTGTAATACTTCTTGGAGGCCCTGCTAAATTACCTTTCATATCATGTACCCCACCGCCACTTAAGATGGATTTAAATGGATTGCTGGCAGCCACGACAGTTGTAGTCTTGGCCTCTGCAAACAAATGCCACACTTTTCTAGTCCTCAATTTGTCTACATCCTGAGACTGAGCAGGCTGACAGGCTAGGTTTCTCAACTTTCGGTAGCATGAAGCAACTTTTGCCAATGCTACACTGTATTTGGGGCTATAGTACTTGTAGGGATACCCTCCTCCTTCTCCACCCTCCCCACCCACAGAATTTAATTTGCTAGTACCATTTATATACACCTGGGTGGAGAGAGGCACTACAACACAACACAATCTTGGCCAGGGCTCAAACCCAGATGTCTCCAGTACTCTAATCTGTGTTACGCCCAGCCTTCCTTCTTAACCTTGGTGCTAAGGATCTGCAAGATCAAGAAGCTCCAGTCATGCCACTAACCTCATTTAGCTGATATAGTTTATCTTTTATCTTGGCAGGTCTTTTGAAATGAGTGACTGACATACTCAGAATTAGGAAATTTGGAGCATAAAGCAGCAAATATACGTCAGTGAAAGCCTTCAGTCATAAATATTATTATTATGGAAAATAATCCTGTTCCTCCATGCTGTAAAGAGCATCCCACAGAGGTCGCTAAATTCTTGTGTCAAACTTGCAGTGATATTGTATGTAGAAACTGTGTTGTACGAGAAGGTCACAGGAATCACAAGTACCTCTCCATTCAAAATGCCACTGCAAAGAAACGACAAGCTATCCAAGACAGCCTTGATAACACAAAGCAGAAGCTGTCTGGTCTTGGTGGCTCTATTTTTTGGGTAGGAGAAATGAAGAAGCAAGTGGAAATGCGGGCCTCAGAAGCAGAAAGAGAAATTGATTACCTGATAGATCAAAACATAGCAACCTTGGAGCGTAAACGTACCCAGCTAAAAAGAGATGTTGCAGTGTTGCGTGATAAGAAAGTTCAACAGCTGCAAACTCAAAAGGAAAGCTTAACCCTTGCTCTTGAGGAAATTAGGAATGGAGTAGAATACACTGAACGTGCTATGAGTCAAATGTCTGATGTAGAGTTGATTACCATGAAAAACCAGTTTTCTGGTGTGCCTGATTTCAATGAAGTTGCTTTGCAATGGGAGCCATGCCGCACTAGCAATTTTGGCATAGAAGTTGACAAATCCTTGGCTGTTGATGCCCTTGTTGACAAGATGGCCTGTGTTAGCGACAAAGACAATCAAGGGGGTGACCAGTATGTTCTCAGCATGCTTGGAGGAAAGAGTGTAGAGATGTTTGCTTCCAGGTGTCAACAGAGGTCATACTTTGTTGTCATGGCAATGGATAGCTTGGCAAGGGCAACCAAAGTTGGAGTAAACCAGGTGAAAGTGCAGATCAAACCTCCGGGCGATAGTGAACTACAGAATGTCATCATGGGAAGTAAAACAGATAACCACACCTTCTCATATTGCCCCAGCGTGGTTGGCACCCACACCATACAGGTCTCAGTAGCAGGGCATTGCATTTCAGAGGAGCCAATATCCTGGAAGGTGGATTCTTCTGTCTATATTCTTGATCCTCACTGTGCCGTTCTCCCACCAGAGGTTTATGACCAAGACCGGGAGTCACTGACTGGCTGTTGGTTCAGACGTGGTTGGCATTCTTGGCAAGTTCGAATTCTAGCACCTAACAAACTAAGGCGATCGTCTGACTCAACACTCTTTGAAGTGGGTGTCACTGATGGCCATCGCACTTGGCGATGGAGTGATGGCAACAAGTACTACCCAAATTCATCTGCAATCGTCAGTACAATCAGCAGCTGGCAGTGTGGGGACTTATTATTGTTTTACCTTGATTTGGATTTGAAACAACTCGTGATCTACAATCAGCGTTCACACGAGATGGATACGTGGGATGGAATTACAGTTCCCATTCGCCCGTACATTAATCCACAATCAACTGATTTCTTTGGATTGAACTAAATCAGCCTGACAATAATCAGTTTAGGACTGACAGGTTAGCAAGATAGTATTGCACAATTTTGATGGAATATATGTCCCATGATACTCACTGGTGCATTGTGTAATAACATTAGGACTTGAACTGTAGCTGATTTAGAATCCTGGACAAATATGACTGTGATAAAAGTTATCATACACTCTGTATTTTTCCAATGCTGCTAGTCAACTCTCTCTAAAATGAACAAGCTATTTTCAGGACAGGCTCCAACTGTCTACCTTAGAGAGGTACATGTTGTCCATTTTACAGGAAGTTTAGTTACAAAAAACTGAAAAACAGCAGGGACAGGACCAGTACCAGGTGTCTGTCTGATAGAGGTGACCATCTTAAAGAGGTGTGCGTCAAAAGAGAGTTGACTGTAGTCCTGTTAAGGAAAGGTACTGTAGCTCCCGGGACAAAAAAATGGTATTAATAATCCTGACTAACTATGTTTACAATTTATAACTATTCATGTCAAAAAAGGAAACCTGAGTGTTAATATATGAATGTAATGGATCATAAATAAGGTAAATGCTAGCTTTAAAATTTCATGGAATGCTGATATAAAATGTGCAGATTGTCTACATGTTAAACATGTAGCAATAATTTATTTGTATATGCTATTACATTAATTTATAACTTAACAAGGTTTACGCAAGGTTTTTAGCCATATTTAACGAAAAGCAATATTAAGATTGCAATTCTAGGGTGTTGTTATATTAGTTTTAAAAGGCGAGTGTTGAATGATGTAGCAATTTAAACACTGTCAGTGAATTCTATCACTACAGTAGTAATTGTTATGCAAACTTCTTGTCTTGTCTTCTTCATTTTGCGTTTTTTACTTTTGTTGTGATTGGTATCTTTTACTAACACAATGTCCTTGCCTAGCATACTACACATACAGATGCTCTATGGGCCTGTCATGTCATCCCTTCTTCCACGGATTGCAAAACAAGCCCAAATTATTGGTAGGGGGAGAGGGTGGGGGGGGGGGGGGGGGCACATCTGTCTAGATTAAGGCTAGAGTCCCCTTGTCAGTCAAACACTATGTACAGCACTTAGTGTTTATAGTTAGATCCCTTTGCAACCATTTTTTGGATAATCTTACATCAACATCATCAGTATAAAATGCTTGTGTCATAACAGCTACATTGCAGTTCACACCAGTGGAACAGTAGCTAACACAATGTGTACAACAGGGTCATGTTTATACACTGGCGCTATTTGAAATGTATATTTTGACTCCAGGTTGAAAAGACTGAAATTAGGCTCAAATATAATAGATGATTTGGTTTAATTTATTAACAAATGGTTTATTTACAGCAGCTTATTGCGCATTGATTGCCAAGCAAGGAGTTCAAAAAAGTACTTACTTGTAGTAATAAGACGTTTCAGTTGGCGAGTTGATACAACGCAGTAAACATCGTTGCAAATGTTTAGGCTCCCTCAGAACTGAGAAGTTACCTTACAAAATGATTCATTCCTATTTTATAATACCTGCACACCTGCTTATAACACACCTGCACAAACAAGCACAAACAATGTCTTGCGACTGTCTTGCTCGTCCCCAGGCGTCCCTCATAGGTTAGAGCGCGTGGAGTTGTGGGCCTGTCGCACTTCGTGTTTCGTCACCTTGGCCATCAAGCACCGCTCTCCCTGTTTTCTGCTATCTGTCCTTTCTCGAAAAAATGCAACGACGCCTGGATCTGATGAGACGTGACTGAGCCTGGAACGTGACACAGTGCAACGTATCGGTTTCGCGCAACGCTGCGTGACAACGATAGCAAGCGCGCTACTTTTTGATTGGAGATTATGGAGAATATACACCAAGCCTGGAAGCATCCGGACTTTTCATGTGCTTCTACGAAGATTCCCCAAAAGTTTCACTTGCTTTCCTGACTGTAATCTTTACTCCGTGCCCCAGTTGATCAAAGGGTGAATAACGCTGTCCACCGGTTAAAATGTTGACAAAACAAACTAAACTATCCACTGGATAGTTATTAATTAGGTGGATAGCGTTATTCATCCTAGTAAATAGTGTTTCTGGAGTGCTTGAAATACTGTTAAAACAGACGTTTCGGGGATAACCCCTTCATCAGTGTTAAGTTGATGTTAAAACGTTATTCATCCTCCCCATTGGGAGGCCCCCACAAAAGTTTCGCCCCGACAGTTTTGTGCAACTCGCACAGGACAAGAACGTTGATGCGCTCAGTGATGTCTTTATATTTTATCATTATTTTATTTTTTTTTTTTAACATTTGGCAGCTAGATTAGTTATAAACACTTACAATGGCAGTTTTTGATCGGGCTTACACAAGTAAAACAGTTTCAATTGTGCAAAAACTTAACCAACAGCTCGTTAACTTGCACGATTCGGTTGTTAATTAAAGATAACTCAGATCTATTTGCGTTTAGTGCTCTTTTTTATTGTTACAAAAGTTGACGTAAATCGCCTATCTCCACTTTGTACAGCCGAGACGTGCAAGATAGTCTGGGGCCTTATGTCAAAAATGTCACTTCAAGAGTTTGTTTAATGATTTTATATCACTTACACATTCAAATACATACCTACAAAGTTAAAATTTGGTGACACTTTTTTTTAAACTTACAAGTTGATAAGAATGAGTAGTAACTCCCCAGGAGCAAGCGAGAAAATCAATTCGCACGCCTCCAATAAGGAACTACTTTCTATAAATTGAAATTAACCTTAATATTTAGCTTCCGTGAAAAGTGCCCTTAAAAAGCCTTTATTTACACTTTGGTGACAAACGTTTTCCACCTTCAAAGTTAGAGAAACGTATTGGTAAGTTTGGGTGCAAACTCTTTAGTTTCTCACCTGGTTTGTCTCGCTGCGACAAACCTTGTCACGATTCTCCCCAGCAGACAGCTCATTCACGCGTACCACTACTTGACAAGGCAAAATTTGCACGCGTTGCGTGCCTATGTAATTCTTCAAAAGCCCTAATAATTCTACTTCTATCTTTCATAACGTGTAAAACCTAAAAGCGATATCACTACTGTTGTTATTTGTTACACTCTGGTGTCGTGTCCTCGTAGTAAGCCGCGTTGACTTGATCCGGCAACTTTCCTGTAACCAGGGTTGTAAAACGGTGTTATTTCGTCTCCGTCCTCTTCTATTTCTTCATAGTTAGCCTTTCGAATTTTTTCTAATGCTGGTTGTCTTTCTTCCTCTTCGGCATTAGGTGAACTGAAGTCGTTCAGAGGATAAACGTCGCCGGTCTTCGTATGGCCC